>JAVGWN010002585.1:0-10987 GCA_034552555.1 Semaprochilodus insignis
CAAAAAGACGGTGGACTGACCCCAGGTCCTCTAACGTTACTTTCTGTATTGGAGCGATTAGTGGATGGCGGACACGGCGATATTGCCCCTTTCAGCTTTGTGAGGGCTCCGGAAGATCCGCTCTCCAAGTCCCGGCTCTTTCTCCCCGACTCTCTCCCTCCCTCCCCCCCGATCCCCGGCCAAACTGAGCCGATTTTGGAGAGGGGAGAGAGGGGAGAGAGGGAGTGAGTTAATCAAGCTTTTGACCAAATATCAAAAAAAGTTCTTCCCAAAACGTTGCGCTGTGCAGCCGCGCACAGATGATGGGAGATTTCGCCAGCCCCGCTACCGCGAACGGTGGCGGCAGCCTTTGCATTAACAGCACCGTGAACCTGAACGCTGCTATCGGTGCTAACAGCAGCGGCGGCGGTACTGCTAACAGCGGTAGCGCCGGCAACAGCAGCAGTAGCACCGGCGTCCCCAAGCACAGCACCGTGGTGGAGAGGCTCCGGCAGAGAATCGAGGGTTGCCGGCGACACCACGTCACCTGCGAGACCCGCTACCAGCAAGCCCAAGCCGAGCAGCTAGAGATCGAGCGCCGGGAGACCGCGGCGCTTTACCAGCGCAGCCTGGAGCAGAGAGCGAAGAAGGCGTCCAGCGGCGGCAGCAAACAGGGAAAGCAGCAGCAGCAGCAGGAGCCGGACGCAGCCGCCGCTGCAGCCGAGCAGAGGAGCAGCACGTTAATAGCGGTGAGTTTACACTGCATGTGTGGATCCAGCACACTCCTCTTATTCTCCTTCTTCCAGACAGGTCGGTTTTGGCGTGTCTGCAGGGAACCAACACAGCTGCAGCTAGCATGATTTGACTGTCAGGTGTGAACACAAACTTTTCTCACAGGCTCCTCTGTGGGTTTTCTGCACTTGCGAAAATGGCACACATTACCTGCTCGCTGAAAAGAGACGTTTCGATTTGAGAGTAGCGCACTCTTTCACCCTTCACCCCCTTTAAACGGCGGGTTTCGACCCCAGTACCCCCCGTGCAGCGCCTGGACGATACTGTTTGCTAGTTTGCGTGTAGTTGTGAGTGACTTATTCAGGCTTTTCGCCACTTTTCTCTCCAGCTGCCCTTCTTCAAAAGTTGCACACAGACTGTGATGTCACCCGTCTGCTCTCCACCTACTTACTACTTATTGCTCTCTACAAGCCGGCCTAACACGTTCTGCTGAACATTTCTCTAGTTTGTCTAGAGAAAAACCTTTTTGCGTCGGAAAGCTGACAGTCTCGCATATTGCCTTTGTAACCAACGTGTCACCTCTAGCTGTCAGTGGTGAGGAGCTTTGTGTTTTCCCGTTTAGACTCGCTGCTTCTGTTGGATATCTGAAACCGGTCTGTTCGTGTCCGGCAGTTGTTTATCACCGGACAGCAATCTGTCATTTTTGGAGATGCTTTTTTTTTCAGTCCAGTTTTATATCTCTTTTATCCTGTCGTTTTGAGGGTGGTGAAATAAGGAATAGCTGGAATGAGGAGAAATGAGGGATAGCTACACAATATGGGGCTTCACAGAAGAAATTCGCTGTTTGTTTGTTAGCATTGGTCGCTGTCGGCAGTTAGCTCACTAGCTGTGATGCTAATCACATTTTCTGTCAGTTATGTACCGTAACGTCACTGACTGAAAAGCTAATATAGAAACTGAAGTACAGGCTGCTTGAGGTAGCGGTACGTTGGGGTAGACAGTCTAAGCTAACCCGTGTCAGAGCTCGTTAACTGTTACTTCTATTTAAGTTATGTTTCGGTACGTTGAACTGTACCCGCGTTTTCTCCGCGTGTAAAACTTGCCTCTTTGTGTTGGTGGGTGGTCGGTACGTCTGTGAAAACGTTAAGTGATTTCTCACAGGCTCTCTGAAGTCTGAAGGCGACGGACGGTGGCGATGCTAACAGGAGGAGGAGGAGGAGGACCTCCCTCTGAGCAATGTGGACATTACACCGAGCCCGGCCATTAACTGGTGGCCAACAAACGCTTCAAATTGAAGTGATCGCGGCTTAAAGAGACAGCAGCCCTCCTTCTGTTGGGCTTTTTTTCCTTTCTCAAGCCTCAGTACGGCAGCTAGGGGGCTGTATCGGTTTAAGGGTCCTAAGCTGCAGCAAAACATCACAGAATCAGTCCCCACTGAAAGAAGAAGAAAAAAAAATCACACAATTTGTTAACCAATCTTCTCATACTCGTCTTGTTGACAGTGTTATATACATTCGGTGTTTTAGCTCTCATTTTTTTGTTTTCTGTTTCGTATAATGATCCTGATCCCATGCTTAACATCTAATAGTCCCAGTTCTTCAAGCTCCTCACCAGAGAGCCACTACATGCTGGGTTAGTGTTTCTCATGTGGGTGTTTCTAGTAAGGATTTCATAATGTTTGCATGTGTTTTTTTTTTTTTTTGTCAGAGAGCATCTTCAGGTACTCACTTTACCTACCTGTGAGAAAATACTGTATTAATAAATATTAATACAATATTCTGTATTCTGTATAGATATTCTGTATCAATTCTCCAAAACACAGTACACAATTTGTTTATTTACAGTTTACAGGCAAAGATTCATAGCAGGCAGTGGTTCATTTTGTGTTCTGTTTAAACTCCAAACACTAGATATCAGTGTGGTAAGCTACCTTAAGCCATTAGACTCTTTCACTCCAGCATAAACAAGTAGCGTAGAGGGACCACTGGTGTTAGCATTAGCAAACATGTCGCAATATATCGCCTTGCTTTCACTATTGTAATAGGTCACAATATATTGAATCGTAACCCTGTGTCATGATATGTATCGCACCGCCAGGTTCTTGCCAATACACAGCCCTACCTGCGACTGTACGAGGCTTTGTGAATCTGTGATCTGTAGGGTACACACTGCACAAAACTGTGTTTTCGTTTACATTTAATACGTTAGAATAGCAGAAACACCATAGCGGCTGATGATGTGTAGTGCAACCATCTTCCTTCAGGAGAGCTTTAATCATTCTTTGAATGCTGTTATACAAGTCCTGAACTGAGTGTAATGGGATATCGGGCCTTTCTTCAGGAACAAAAGTCTTCAGCTTTGCTCTCTGTGCTCCGGAACTTGCCATAAAGGTTTAATGATGTTTAGATTGGGTAGGCCGTGGAAGGTGTTTGACTTCATCCTTGCGTTCATGAAACCACTCTTGAAATTGGGTTGGTGTGGGGGGACGTTATCATCTTTGAATATGGCAATATCATGAGGGCACAGTATTTGCACAATAGAGTGCACCTGTACTGTAAAATGACCTCATGTTCCTTGCTGTTACACAGCAATGCCGTGCTAATGCCACTTGTAAGATAGCTGCCCTTACAGTTATGGATCCGAGGCCTAAGCTTCACAGCTGGCATCATCTGATAAAACAAAGGAATATATATATGCTGAAGGGTGAAGGTTAGATTCTTCTGGCCATATTTTCATTTCACCTTCCCCAGCTATCCCTGTTGGTAAACACTTTATGCGGCCCTTGTGACCAATGCACGTACAAAGTTTTTGGCCTCTTAGCTTCATTATGTTGCTTTGTAAGCTCATATCTAAGTGGTCACCGACACATAATCAGCAGCCTTGTGATTATCATTTGGTTAGTTGAAAGTTAAGAGTCACTTTTTCATGTGGTGTTTCTGTTATTTTGTCCACTCCCAGTGCATGCTGGTGAGTCAGTGAGTGTGAGAGAAGTGTTGATGGCTACACTGCATGACATTGTGTGAGAGTGTGTCACAGTGAGATTTATGGTAAATGACTAAGAACAATGCAAGATAGATCTAACTGTTTGCTACTGTGTGTGACCTATTGAGTGTGCTCCATCTGCTGATTCCAGAGGCCTGCATTACTGAGCTGGGTCCTTGGGTGGGCAATCGGTTTAACCCTTAAGGATCCATAGGATCCGAAGGTTTAGTTCCTCATTCTCACAGCTACGCAAATTACATATTACTTTCAGAGACTTTACTAAACATTACAGCAGTCATGCTACAATCACTATTAACACCAATACATACCCTATTAAATGGCTTGGCCAGATGGGACCAAACCACTGTCAATACAAGTTTCATCAGCAAACAAGAATTTCAGATGTTTTCAGATGTTTTCAAATATTGACAGATTTTTAAACTGTCAATTGTATATTTTTCTAAAATTAAATCATAAAAAGTAAGAAGAACATGGCTGACTCTAATTTACTCATCCAGCGGGCCTAATTTAAAAAAGTCTCTAAAGGAGCAATTTTTAAGATGACATAAACTGTTGAATTCAGCATTAGCATCAACCATCATCCCTTTACTCTCCAAGTCTCCAGCAGTGGAAAGCAATAGATTCATAACTCTTGTTTTACTTCTGTTTGTCACTTCCTTTCACTTTTATTGCAGACAGCGGGCAGCAGTGGTGGTAATTATCACATACCAAGAGCTTCAGCTATTGTTGTGTTTACATTCATTGGCTACCTGTCCTTAAATGATCTAACCAGGAGCAGGACCTTTAACATGCTTAACAAGAGGTTAGACTACAGAGTAGTTCATTAAACTGAAGAAGAAAAAGTTTTCGTCTCAGTATCAGTCAGTATCCCAAGTTCAAGTATTGGTATTAATAGAGAGAACAAATTGGACTGGACTGCAGTTGAACGTGGTTTTCTCTCAGGTTTATTATGTATTGTTGCGCTTCCTTTTCCTTTAAAAATGGACAAACATTCATTGACAGCTGCTAATCAGCTGTGGTCTGATCTACAGTCTTGGTTGATCACTGACTCTTGTCAAATGGCAGAAAATGCTCCAGATGTGTGTTTTATTTCTGCTGTTATAGGTGCCGACCACACCACTGCGGTCTGCACCCAGGTATAATAACGCTGATTTAATCATTAACATTTACACATGAAACATTTAGCTGGTATTACAAATGACAATACTGACAGACTCAATAGTGATGGAACAAAATGATTAGTTTCTTCCTGTATAGCCACTGGTTCAGCCCCAGAGTGTCCCTGTGGTGCGCACTTCGAACTGCCTCAGAATCAGCCCTGTAGAGCTGTTTGTTGATCAGCTGTTGCTGTTATATTCAACATTGTTATCCTGTTCTAAAAGTCTAGCTGGAGTTCTGAGTTCTTAAAACATCTGCGTGCGTGCGTGTTTGTGTCTGCATGCATGCTTGTGTATTAGGGTGTGTATTCAGCGATTGTTGAGGCCTGGTGCAGGGCTGGAGTGTGTGTGTGTGTGTGTGTGTGTGTGTGTGTCTGCGCGCACTCGTTCCAACTAAAGCAGTACTCGTGGTATCACATTGTTTTGCAGTGTCTGGGACCAGTGCCCAGGATCTAAATTTAACTTGTGAGTTGGCAGCGTCACACGAGCACTGTGACGTCAGAGACTCCGACAGCACAGCTACCGCTGTGTACGGCGTGTTTTTGTTTGGTGTGTATGTGTGTCAGTGTTCAGTGGTCGTAGAATCCACAGCATTTATTTAACTTGGGAGTTGTTTATTTCGCAAATGTGGGAGAAGAAACTGAAAGATTAGCAGTTTCCTTACTCAAAAGAAGTAGTGGTTTTGAGACCTGTGCATTTTCCTTGCTTGCTTTCCTATCCACTTTCTTGAGCTTCTTATTTTATTTTACTTCACCTTTGTTACACACGTCTTTGTTTCACAATGAAATGAAAAAATCTCTTACAAGTGAGCCCCAGTTGAGTAGGCAGGACACAAGGGGACAAGGAATGACAAAAACAGTCCATCAATAACAAGAGCAAAGATACTAACACTAATAAATAATGTGCAGTGACACTGAGACAAGCTGCTCAAGTTCCAAGCTCTTCTTTAGATTGTTCCAAGCACTATAAAGGCTACCATGCCAAATCCAGATTTTACTTTGCAACATGAAAATGGATGCACCCCTAATAGCATAAATCGCAGAGGAGAGTGGGCCACAGCTAAACAGTTTTTTGCTAAACCAAAAGTATTTGAGCAAGATTAAAACCTACCTACACATCTTTGCTATAAATAAAAACTTTGTTTCGTCTGTAAGCAATTCAGAAGGAGTCTTTGGGAATGGTGCCTACCCCATCAGCGGGGTTAATAGTAACATACTAAGGGGCAATAACGGTGTAGCTATAGTGTAGCACCAGTCAGACAGACAGACTTGGCAGACACATAGCCATGCTGTAATGCCAAACAAACGGCCAGGCAAAGCAGCGGCATTGTTACTATGTGGAGTCACTACCTGGTGGCCAGTCCAGGTAGCCTCCAGGCTGCGGTGTGGAGTCCCTCAAGCGGCGGATCCAGGCAGCCACGTAACTGTGGTGTAGCATCACTTGAGTAGCCAGCCCAAGCAGCTTCTGAGCCACAGGGGTCAGTCACCCTCAAATGCTATCTCAGTACAATGGCAAACATCAGATATCAAAACATAACACATGAACAATACACAACAAACTGATATTCTACAGTTCTGGTCAGTGTATGCAAGCGTAATTAATTCAGTACATGTCTTTTTTTTGGAAGTAAATACATAAAAATACATGTGTCAGAATAAATATGATTGTGAGAAGACTGGTGCATTTATTTTTAAGCACAAAGTAATACAGCAGTGCAATAAAACTGAAATCTATCATTTAAATGACATCTACGCTGGAACAGTGATAACAGATATCTGCGAATAAAAACCTCCCAAAAGATCAACAGTTTTGATTTGGGAACCTGTACTATTTGTGTTGTTCACTTTTAGAGGTTTCGTTGTAACACTGTTGAAACTAACCCCGCCAAGTGGAGGCCATAACACTGCAGCTGTGATGCTGCCTGCGCCGTCTGCCTGTGCGATGCTACACCACAACTGTGTGGCCTGGCCGCTTTCGTTGTGGGTAGTTTACATGCTTGCTTTATAACAGTGCTACATTACAAAAACCAAGAAGCTGATTGAAACAGTATAGGTGTGAATTCTGTGATTTAAACACACATTTCTGATCAAAAAACATTTATAAAAAAAAAAAAAAGTATTTTTTATGTTTTTGGTGAATGTGGAGATATGCTTTAGGAACATGATCACCAAAATTGTGTTGTAATTTACCTTGTGTTACGTTGTACCCCACTCTCCCCTACCTTCTGTTGTTAGTCAATAAATATACAAATATATGTGAAAGACACTGACCAATAATAGCTTTGTAGACTATATGTACCAGTGTACTAAGTAGGGTTGTATGATAAATTGTATTTTTATTCTTATCGTGATGTGAACATTGCAGTAAACACAATGTTAGAGGGGTGATGACAGAACACATCAAATTACCTCATACAGGCAGCGCCAGAAAGACATCATTACATTACTGGCACAACCTGTTAAAAGCCTAATGAGAGCTTCTCTGCACTAGGATTGAACTCTGCTCTCCCACACAGGAGATGAGTAACTTAACTATTTGGCTAAACTGCTAATTACAAAACACACGCATACTACTGTCACAGTAAACATATTACAATGCCTAGACAATACTAGCCACTGCTTTTAGAATAGGAGTCCTTGCAGAGAAACATGCGTAAGGGGGCTTCTAATAAACTTAAATGAACATAAAACTAGCTTTAGATATATGATAACTTTAAAAGCTGAATTTTATTTCATAGCTACATTTTATTTGAAAGGTAAATAATCTGTAAAATGTGTCTTTAATCTGTCGAAAAAATGCAACACACATACTGATCACCGGATAAGAAACAGACAGACCTACACGCACACACACTGTACATCCCTCAGCTTTCACTTCCATCTTTCAGCTCCCAGCTCCTCAAACCTGATTTGGGCAGTTATTAACCAGTTTACAGGAAACCTTTTCAGACACGTCAGTTTACATAGCCTTGAGTTACACACTGCACTGGACTGTAGGTGCTTTCGTTTTTGGTCCTATTAAGCTTATTGGTGCAAAATGCTCTGTGTGTATAAAAGCAGTATACACAGAATACAGAGCAGTCGAACTACTACCTCCTTCCCTACTGTGACTCTTTAAAGAGGAAACTGACCCTTTGTGCCATTTCTGCACAAAGCACACTATTACAGGCACTAACACATAGAATGTGCTGCCCCCCCCCCCCCCCCCTTTTTTGCCCTTTTCTGAGAGAATGAAAGACAGAAAGAATGAGAAGAGTGGTTGCATACTTCCTTGTGTTGGCCACTCATTCATTAAAGTGAGCATTTGCTTCAGTAAATGCCCATCAGAGCAATCTGCCCTACTTTCTTGCACTTAACAACAGACCCAAGACCAGTTGGACGAAGCTTACAAAACGAAACTGTCCCATTCTGAACCTTATCTCAGGTCAGCTGATAGACTGTAATGTTTCTGCTGGTTGTCACGCTATCTTTCAATGGGAGAGTCAATGAGGAAGCAGGTGCTAAAGGTAGGAGGTAGAAATAACATACGTTTAAGCACACATGTATCAGAAAAAGTTGTTTATTCATTTTTTTTAATCCTATATCATTTAAACACATTTACAATGTTTTGCCATTTTTTTTACATAATTTGAAAGTACCTGTTGCCCTTTGCATTGTGTGCACATTTTATGACATACCAAAAGAAATGGCCCAAAATGACTTGGAAAAATTCTGCTTCCACTGACGTACATTAAAAGTGAAGAATGTTATTTTTCTTCTCATTTCGGAAATATGAGGCTTTGTTACGACAGCAGTGATATTCTTGTTTTTCTTGGGACAGCGGTGATCTACGCCCACAAAGAGTTATTTAGTTCTGGCCAGTATTTCTAAAATTTAATATTGTTATTCTCTTGTTTAAAAAAAGGATGGTCCTTCGTTATGCAGTTACTCTGCTCAATGCTGGATAGCACAGGTGACTTTTAGGTGACATAACAGAATTGGAAGTTAATGGTCTCCTCTGAGTGTGTTTAACCCTACAGTAGCATTGCTTTAGAGGCAGTGGCTAGTGGACGTCTTAGAAGAAGCATGTGCCAAGGGGTAGTCCTCACCTTCGCTGCTCAGTAGCATTGCGTGATTGTTGGAGACCTTGTTAGTGGGTAGAACTGGCATGGCTAAATAGAGGAGGGAGTTTGAGTAAAGATGTTGAAATTAAATGTATTTTTGCAAGTAAAGTCTTGGGTTGTTTAAATTGAACTGTTTTGTTCTATTAAACATACACTGGGC
Organism: Semaprochilodus insignis; assembly: GCA_034552555.1. NCBI lineage: Eukaryota > Metazoa > Chordata > Actinopteri > Characiformes > Prochilodontidae > Semaprochilodus > Semaprochilodus insignis. The sequence goes on from JAVGWN010002585.1 coordinate 9,134, forward strand.
TGGCTGGAGCAATCTGATTTGAACTGATTTGTACTGGAGATCTCTGCTTGTGCCTCTGGAGAGCCCTGAATGATCCACCTGATGGGTTGTAGCTGCAGCAATAGTGATAAAATCTGTAGTGCTTTGTAATAGTTAGCATCTTGCTCTCTCTGTATGTGTGTATATGCTAGACTGGAATGTAGGGCTAGGACTGAGGCGATAACCACATTACTGGAATACCGTGTTCATAGGATGCCTAACGCAGAGCTCAGTGCCATCATCACTACAGTTTGTTTTGTTTTTTGCTGGTGAAGGTTGATTTACCATCTTTAGTCATGCTTGGCATCAGTTTACTACTTTACAAACAGCTCTCTGTCAGTGAGCTGACGAAGACCAGGCTGTAACGTTAGCTGAGATCACTCATCACCAAACGACTAGTTGCACAAATAGTTGCACCCAGAAGGAATCATCCGACAGGAACAAAACTTGGTGGGTAGTTTTGACATTGTGAGGCATGCGAATGGTTCAAGTTTCACACCGGGCCGCGCATGTGACATAAGCAAGGACAGGCCTTATTGTTGTACCTGACAGACCCAACAGCCATGATTGCAGACGTTCAGTGAGCAGTGATGCCCTGAACACTTCCTTCTGGGTGCAGCTATTCTTTTGATGATGAGTGTGTAAAAGATTGACTGCTTTGGTCTGCACATTTAAGCATGTTATTGCTCCAGAGAATTAATAAACAGTGTTTACTGTGCTCTTGTTATAATGATCATTATGACTGAAAGGCGGTCAATGCTGCCCCAACACTCAAACTATGCTAACACTGTGAGACTCTACAAGGATTAACTGTTACCCATAGAAACAACCGAAATGTTGAGTGTTAACGGTAGAGCCAAAATACATGGGTGATGCACTGGCACAAGAAGATTCAGATTCTTCGGCGAGAGTCAGATGCTGTTGGGGTGTCTGTACCTTCATTAAAAAACAGTGGTCCTGATAGTTTGCATGCTGCTGGGCCAGTGTGTTGTTCCTGAGGGTGCACTCTCCTCAGTGACGCATACGTTGGCAATAAAGCGCCAATCTGTAGGGATACATGGGAAAAAACCCATACCATCACAGCCCTAGGTAGGGCATAGTGTACATATGCATGTCAGAGTCTTAGCTCTGATAGCAGGCATGTTTCTGATTGCTCATCAACAGTACCTCTCTTTCATTCATAAACTTCCATTTAAAGTAAGAGAATCCACGGAAAATAGGAAGTTGAGAAGCCTAAGACAATTTCATTTCGCAATATGCTGTAACATCAGAACGTTGCTGTCAGTGTTGGGTGGACCTGATTTGCATGCGAGCCGCTTCCTTGGTGATGACGCAGGTGAGGGTGGAGTTTAAAGTTATCAGTCACCAGAGATGTCACCAGGAAAACATATCATTGTCCCGTACTAGCAACTGGCAGCCATGCTCAACATAGCACTACACTGTGTGCTTTCACTCTGCTCATGCTAACATGCATACACGTAGAGTAGCATTTTTAACCATCTGTGTGTGGCCTGCATATGGAGCCACATATTAGTTCCAAACAGTCTGACTAATAATTTAATGTAGTAACTAAATAATACACCTCAATGTTCATCATTTAAATGAGTCCGAAGAGGATCTAAATCATTACAGTGCAGTGGTAAATGAAATGGTTTGTTCAATTTTCAGATGTTCAGGTCTTGCCCGACTGAGCATTTAAACACCTCCATGAAGTGTCTTACTATTCTTGGGCAGATTTCCAGTTAATTAACAATTTTCAACATTTATGCTGTAAAAGTGTTTGGTATTGTAAACGCTTTGTTATTATATTTGTTATATATATATATATATATATAT
>JAVGWN010002586.1:0-10986 GCA_034552555.1 Semaprochilodus insignis
TCTATCTATCTATCTATGTATCTATCTATCTATGTATCTATCTGTCTATCTATCTATCCGTCTGTCTACCTATCTATCTATCTATCTATCTTCATACGAGTATCTTCAGAGAAACTGGCTTTATGTAAATGAAACAGAGACAGAAAGCTTATGAGTGGTAGTGGAAGACGTAGAAGAGGTTCTTCAGCAGACCACTGGGTGGCGCCATTGCTGCCTTTTCTTTCCTCAACAACTGACACGCCCACAGATGACATCACAGTTCAAACTAAAGAACCTGCTATTCTTTGGTTCCAGCTGGGAAAGGTTCAAAATTAGGTGTGTGAACCGGAACAGAGCCTGTTCCACACTGGTGGAAAAGGGCTAACTGGTTACGTTGAGCTTGTAGATCATGATCATCACCATCTGCAAAGAAGTGACAATCTGAAACTCACCAGCTCCTATTTCATCAAAATGGAGAAATCTGTCACCAGCAAATGCCCATTGTTTAAACATTGTTTTATTTCCATGCAATAGACTTATTTATGCATGGTACACACGTCCAAACACTTTTGGGGACACTGTAAACATTACCGTCTTGTTGCATGCCCTATAGAAGCGCGAGGGAGGACGTTAGGACGTGGTTTTCCCATAAGGTAAAATGATAATAACATTCAAATAAGCTACAGAAACTGGATTAAACGCTCGCTGATGAAAACCCGGGCTTTATCTTTAAACACGACAGTGGAAATGTGCAGATGTCTCATCAGAAGATCTGACAGCAAACAGCTCAGATGTGTGCGAGAGCACTTTTTGTGAAGTGCGATAAATTAAAAGATATGAAACGCCAAAATGTTCCCTCGTACCGGCTACTGATTCACCACACGAACAACATTTGAGTCCAGGCTTGATGTGTACCATGGGACAAAAGTTTCCATAATGAGGAGTAGAGTAGAAATCTGCTCGCAGTCGTCAGTCTAGATGCCAAACTCAGCTCGGCGATGGCTGGAGAACCTCCAACGTCCAGCTCCAGACCACAATCTGTTGCTTTGGTAGACTCTCTCAGACCGACTTGATCAGTGAATAGGCTCTTAATTAGCTGCTAACTGAAAGTGAAAGACATTTGTGCACTAATGAAAGATGATGATGATCTTGCATCTAATGGATTTATCCTGGAATTCTAAAATTTTGAAATTGTTATAAGCCTCATTGTGGGACTATTTGACTTGTTTTCAGTCATGTTTTCTGTTTCACGTTTTAAGTAATATTAGTAAATCCAATATTCTCACTCTACTGTCAGATCATTTGTCTTATCATAGGAATTATGCCAAATAATCTGCCAGTATATTGAAAAAAATGGCTTACTAAAATAAAAACAAGTTAAAAATTACATAAAAAAATTTAATGAATGAATTTTAGAATTAATCATGTTACAGTCTCAAAAGGAGAATTTTAGAATGCATTAATTAGATATAAGATTATTTTATTACATATCTTTTTTTTTTTTTTTTTTGCAGTGTGGACCAGTTTGTTTGATGGATACAGACATTTTCAGTGTTTCCACACTCAACAGTTATCTAATACTGTAATACCACACCCTCCTTCTGATGTGTCTTCCCATAATGCACATTTAAAGGTGTGGTTATTATTATTATTATTATTATTATTATTTCATTAATTCATCTTCTGAGCTGCCTACCCTTTTGGGTCTTGGGGTCTGCTAGAGCCTATCCCAGCATCTTCATCATTGGGCTCATATACATAGATCCATAGATTGGGAAGAGGTGCTACAGTGCAGGGAATGTCTCGTTCCATGTGTGGAAAATGGCTCCAAAGCAGATGTTAATGATTGGCTAAAAGGAGTGACTGCATTTGGGCATGCCAAAGACCATAGTGTGAAGGAAGTAGCTGAATCTGCAGGTGTATGGAAGCGTACGGTCATACGGGTCTACCAGCAGTGGCTAAAATCCCAGTCTACAGGGAATTCTCCTCGGGATTGTGCCAGGGAAGGCATCCACCAAATCTGGAACCAACTGACCAATTCTTTGATGTAAGAGTGTCTGGACATTGATGTGGCTACGTCCAGAAACTTGTCCAGTCCATGCCCAATCCAGTCACAGCTGGTATTGGAGCTGGTGTAGGTGTTATACACTGTTAGGTAGGTTTCAGTCACAGGGGACACATGGGGTTTTTGTCTAGTTAGCTGATATAAATGTCTTTATTAAAGAACCCTTGCAGAACCAGTGTTCTAAGGCCGGTAAACAGGTCAAACTTGAATTTGTGGAGATTTCAACACAAGTGCCAAATAGCACATTATAATAAAGCCTACAATACGCCAAACATGTAGGGTTAAACCCCCTAGTTCAGTGCCCACTGTAACTACTGCTAGCCTGATAGCCTGGATGAGAAGCTGAATGACTGGTTCTTAGCCATAAAGCTAATAACCCTCAGTGTATCTGACTGAGCCTGACGTGAGCTAGCGGTTTAGCACATAGCGTGCTAACCCCACAGACAGCCACAGAGACAGGATACGGGACGTAATGAAACTGTGATAAGTGTTAATCTCCCTGCGTTTCACTCTTGCTAACCCGGCACGCTAGTGTTATGAAAAGCTGGAGACAGAGGAAGCGATATCAGATGGACTACTTTACAGTTTTGCAAATGGACTCTAATATCTCCTGATGACGGGCCTCAATCAAGAGAACAGAAAGAAACGAGCGCAATCAGACAAGAGAGAGGCACGTCTCAGTGCGGCCAACTGTTATCCCGTACTTCCCTCCAAATTCACGCCCGCGCTCCTCTTGACTGATGATGAATGTAATTCAGATTAAAGGAGGAGGCGAAATCTTGTGGTGGTGTCTTTTTCTGAGGGCACGCGACTCCGAACGCACAGTCAAGTATCTTTTAGAAGATCTGAGTGGGATCTCTTTCTGCCAACGTTCCATCGTTTGAATGTCTGTTTGCTTGTTAGCATAAACTACTAGACCTTCTTTACTTCAAAAAGAGTTTGATTAGCCAACTAGCTGGGAATTCCAGCCTAGCATTTAATAATGTAATTGTCATTTGATGATTCAACCATTGGGAATCCCACCACTGCAGTACAGACTGCTACAGCATCCTGATGTACAGGCTAATACCGTACATACAGACATGACTGATATTCAGCTTAGCGGTAGCATTAGCGTAACGTGTCGTTAGCCAGTCCTTAGCCACCCCAAACTTGCATGAAGTTTCTCCTATCTTCATTATACATCATCAGAAGCTGGGTTCCCTAGTCTTTGAACTTGAAAACCTCACTGTAGCATTTAGCATTTAGCAACTTTAGCATACCAAGGAGTCAAAAAGTACACTTAAGTATACCTAATTTAAGTATACTTATATGTCCTCATACTCATGATTGATGTACTGAAAGTGTACTATTTTCAATATACTAACTAACTAATGTACTCTGTATGCTAAATATATACCATTAGTACTATTAAAGTATACTTCAATAGAACTAACTGTACTTAACTGTACTATTTTGAGAGACCCCTAAGATTCACTTATATGTCCTTAGGTACATATTAAAGTACATTTCTATTTATGTTCTACTGAATTATTTATACTTAATTCCCTGTATAGCATGCTAAGTACAAAGTATTTTAAGAGTGGCATACTTTCTATACATTAATCATGAGTACAAGGAAGTATACTAAGAATACTCAAATTACATATATAAGTATTATCTATATAATACTTTTAATCTTCAAAATCTGGTTACCTTAATGATCATTCACTCTCTAGCAATGTAGCCATTGCCATATCAGCTGTGAACCTGCCTACCTGCACCCCCCCAGCAATGCTATCGTAGTACCCAGGTACAAACTGCTTTCTGGAGCCTCCTAATGTATGCTAGCTGCATCTACTGTCACCACCATATATCACTTATCATAACAGCGTTCATCAGTGCTTAGCCAACTCGCTAATTAGCATAACTAGACAACTGGCTAGATAAATAACATGGTTAGAGAATATAGGCCCAAATGGTCCTAATGTATTTACCAGATATGTCATAATTTAAGTAGTATAATTATTTAAATTCCTAATTATTTTTCATTTTAATTACTGTACTGGAGAAGTAGCCTGACAGTGGCTGTTTTCGAAAATGGCCTATTACATACTACTGTATACTAAATCTACCTAAAAGTAGTACGTGGTATGTAGTATGTGACCAAACTGAAGATCCCCGGATGGTGTTCTACTCCAGTCAGATGTTCTAGGGGGAGCTATCTTCATGGTGTACTGCATCCCATCATGCACTGCGGCCTCACCAGCTCTCAGCCTGCTTCAGCCAGAGAAAATGGTGGCGGGTAACACTGGGGAGCTAAACGCAGCCCACTCCGAGTGTAACTGTGGATGTAGTGATTGTAGTGGGGTGTGTGTTCATCAGAATGAGCCTCAGAAAGTTAAAATATTCAGGTCTGAAGATTAATAAAAGATGAACTCGCTTTAGAGGATCAGTTTTAGAGTGAATTAGCTGAGGGGAGCTAACAGCTAGGCTAAACGTATTTCAGGTGAACTGAGCAGCGTTAGCAGCAGCTAGCTCTAAACAGTGGATACAGTAATAACAGCTCTGAGGTAAATGTGAGGTAACTGGTCATGTGACTGTATTAGTATACTACACTGTAGGTCAGAACTTGTTACTGTACTGTGTACTACACACAGGGAGCGTATACAGTGTGCAGTACATACTACTGTAGTCTGCAGTGTGCGGTATAGTAGGGTGCCATTTCGAATACAGCCGGTGTTTTGTTATTCTGTACAACCCTGTACTGGTAAAATGATAATAAAGTTGAATTGAATTCAACTGAATAGAACATCACTAACGTTTAGCTATGCTTGGTTACTTAATAATAATATAATAGTAATAATAGTTTGTACCGCACCATTCATACAGAAATGTGCTTTACAGTGTTTCTAAAAATGAGTTAATGATGTTAACTCAAAAACAGCAAACAGATTATATTTTTAGGGAAAGTCAATTATGAAAGTGACAACGGTTGCCTGGAGAAACGCTCCTGTAGGTATAAATGTTTTAAGGCTCTTTTTGAAAGTGAAATGGCTCAGAGCTCCTCTGGGAGAGAGTTCCAGAGCTTTGGACCATAATGGCTGAAAGCAACCTACAACTTACAGTTATCATCATACTGTGTCCTACACCATCTGACGTAATGAGCCGGATGTGGAAAAAGTTTTCCACTTACCACAGATATACTCATGATTGGTATCCAAATATAGCTTCTTGAATTTAGTGCTAAAGCTACGAGGTTGCTAATTAATAGTACACTTCAATAGTCACCCAAATCTTTACTGTAAAGACCACGCTTTGTTAAGACTAGACTCGCTGCTGTGGTTTTTCCTTTAACATCTGTAGGAAGCTCCTGTAGATGTTCTATCAGACTGTGGTGTCCAGCTGTAAGTTGTACCTGGGTGAGCTTTGAGTAGGTTTTGTAGAAACACACATAGAACACACATAGAAAAGAAAGGATATATCGTCGCTGTCCAAAGAACAACATGTATCTCCATTTTTGTCAATTTTTACTTTTTGGTGTTGACACTGCATGAAAATTTCATGACGAATGGACCAACAGAAATGGCCCAAAATGACTTGGAGAATGTCTGGTTCCACTAACTCATACTATTATTAAATTAGGTTTTTGTTCTCTCCTGTAAAGTTGCCATTTTGGAGATACCTGTTTTTCTTTGGACAATGCCCGTATGTAAAAATGTTAATATTACAGCGCCGGCAAAAAAAAATTTGGACACAAAAGTTATTTTGCCTGACTGAACACATCTGGGATATATGCATTTCAAATAGTTTTTTTGCAACAAAATATACACTCATTAAAAGACTAGCTGCACCCAGAAAGAATTAACTGACAGGAATTAAATTTGGTGAGTGGGTTTGACATCAAGAGACATGCATATGATTCAAGCATGTGACGTAAGCAAGGACGGGCCTTATTGCTGTACCTGACTGACCCAACAGCCACGACTGCAGACATCCAGCGAGCAGTGATGTCCTCCATGAGTCATCCTGTTAGTGCAGCACCATTGGCAGACGACTGCACCACGCAGGACTACATGCACGCAGACCGTTATGACGACTGTCCTTAACACCACGTCACCGTCACCAAAGACTGCAATGGTGTCGTGCCAGACTGTCATGGAGTGACTCAGAATGGCAGCGGGTCATCTTCAGTGACAAGTCCCGCTTTTGTCTTGGTGGAGACGACCAACGAATCCGTGTGTGGTGGCACCGTGGTCAGCACCAAGATGAACGGTTTGTTGTCACACGTCAACACATCCAGAAGGCCTGGTGTCACTCCACCTCCACCCCTACCGCACCATCTGCAGGAACTGTGTGAGGATATTCAAGCTGCATGGGATGGATTATCACAGGACACCATTAGGAACCTCTACAGCTCCATGCTGAGACGTCTGGCATGTTGGGTTAGCAAACACGGGGCCCGACGCCATACTGAGAGACACTACTTCTGTACGTGTAGCTCAATAAATATTGATCATATCAGTCTAAATTGATCATCAGTTATTGATCCTGGTAACCTTTATCTTCCTTCCCAACACCACTGCAATCCCACACCTCCTTCTGGGTGCAGCTGTTCTTTTGAAGATGAGTGTATTTGTACCTGCTGGGATACATACTCTGACTGTACACTAAAAGTTGCTCAGAAATCTAAATGTAAACAAAACGGCCTCCTAACAATGGAGTATATTTAATGCAATATTTTTTTCATGCTGTACACTCTTCATCCTTCAGTTCTGCAGCTGCTGCAAAGAAAGAGTTTCCTAATTAACATGTTAAGTCATTAGAAAACCGAATTAGGAAACATGCCCTGTTGTATCAAAGCAGTGTAAAGGGCTAGTTTGACAGGCAGTGCATGTGTGTGTGCGGTGCAGTTGGTAGTGGAGTGCTGTGGGCTCGCGTTCCCAATACATCACTTTCTCAACTCTGACTCCAGCATGTTTATTCAGCTTCAGTATTCATAGCGTAGAGGAGACAGGCAGTCATGAATGATTACGGTTATCGCAGTGGGCCCTGAGGGCCGGCAGATCGTAACACAGATCGCAGTGTGCGTGCGTTTTGAAAAGCCTCATACAAATTTACAGCCGAGAAGGAATTTCTTCCGACAATTAGGCGTGTTTCAAGCGGCAGGGCCCCTCCGGTGGAGATAAGCCTGTGTGTGTGTGTGTGTGAGCAGAGCCAGCGGTGAATACAGAGAGAAGCTGTGTGGAAAAGCCACCTGCACCTGCCTCCTCACCAGCCTGGGGGGTGTGGGGGGTGACAGGCCACATATCGGACCATATCACACAGCTTCAGCTACCAGCTGACTATTACATGTAAAGCCACTAGCACGCCGTGTTACTGCAACTATGGCATATACCAGTCAAACCAGTCAGAACCAGTTTAGACACACCCATCTAAATGGATGTAGTTGGAGATCCTAAAGACTCTTATACAGTCTTACACTTAACAGCTCCAACTGATGAGAGTCTGAAACAGTACACACCCTGATATACCACATATACTCCACAGTATACCACAGTATTATACACTCATCATCAAAAGAACAGCTGCCCCCAGAAGATAAAGGTTACCAGGATCAATAACTGATGATAAATTTAGACTGATATGATCAATATTTATTGAGCTACACATACAGAAGTCTGTCTCTCAGTATGGCGTCGGGATGCCGTGTTTACTAACCCAACGTGCCGGACGTCTCGGTATGAAGCTGTAGAGGTTCCTAATGGTGTCCTGTGATAATCCATCCCATGCAGCTTGAATATCCTCACACAGTTCCTGCAGATGGTGCGGTAGGGGTGGAGGTGGAGTGACACCAGGCCTTCTGGGCGTGTGACGTGTGACAACAGACCGTTCATCTTGGTGCTGACCACGGTGCCTCCACACACGGATTCGTTGGTCGTCTCCACCAAGACAAAAGCGGGACTCGTCACTGAAGATGACCCGCTGCCATTCTGAGTCACTCCATGACAGTCTGGCACGACACCATTGCAGTCTTTGGTGACGGTGACGTGGTGTTAAGGACAGTCGTCGTAACGGTCTGCATGTATGTAGTCCTGCGTGGTGCAGCCGTCTGCCAATGGTGCTGCACTAACAGGATGACTCATGGAGGACACCACTGCTCGCTGGATGTCTGCAGTTGTGGCTGTTGGGTCAGTCAGGTACAGCGATAACGTCACAGCGATACACATGCGTCACAGCGATAACTCCGAGCGTGAAACTTGAATCATTAGCATGTCTCACAATGTCAAACCTACCCACCAAGTTTCATTCCTGTTGGTTGATTGCTTCTGGGTGCAGCTATTCTTTTGATTATGAGTGTATCTGCCAATATCGAGAGAAGATTGGCCAGTTTTCTGTTCCTTATTGGCCACACTGGCTCACCTATTGAGCAAAGGTGGGCCCTGAATCAGAACTCAGGCCCAGTCCCAGATCTGAAAGGATCTGGAAAAGTAAACGGAGCCACAGTGACAGTTCAATTTAATCCAAGCCCATGGCTTAAGCCACGCTGAGAAAACTGAACCATGGCTAATATGACTGCCTGACGTCGCCGCTAGGTCGGAGATAATGCTCCACGTGTCAACGAGCCCTGCTGGAGCCCTGTAATGAGAGCTAAAGCCACGTCAGGCCAGAAATGCATTATGTAGTTTAGCTGAGGTTAAAGTTTGTGTAAAACTTGGACATTGTTATTAATCATCTGCGCTTGTTCTACGCAGCGATGTGCCGCTGGAGTCGAGGGATAACTGCTACATTTTGATCACACCATGGCAAATGTCTTTCCTGCGCAGAGTCATTCCGGAACATTACTGAGCCGAATATTACATTTCTCAGCATGGGCTGTTCTAAAGCATCTATTTTTGAACAGCATGAGGAGAAAATCAGTCCATAGGAGTGGAACATCATGGGTACTCAATTCACAGCCCTCCAAAACCGGGTTCTGGTGATTTTAAACCATACAAGAGACGTAGGATACTGCTGGGAACCATGTATCTACCCTATCAACCAATCATACTGGACACCGAATGCACCGAAACACAAGCATTCTATAAACCTTTCAGTGTTCGTCAAATAACCAGTAGAAGAGGAATGCCATACGAGAACCACTTTTGGTTCTCGTAATTACCTTTCAGTGGATATTTCCTTGGAGAACCAAATTATAAACCTTTCAGTGTTCTTCAAATAACAAAGCATACGCAGATGTGTTAAAAAAAACAAAAGCATGTGACCAGCTTCAATTTTTTCAAAAGTTTTGCTAGAACCCTTAAATTGTTATACATGGGTTCTTTGCACAGTGCCATAGAATAGCGCCTTTGATTCAGTAAATACTAAATTACCAATTTCAACTGACTGAATTACGGTATGCCAATGTTCTTCTTATCTGCAAATATGTTCCATAGTTCTTTAGGGAACCTAATGGGGTACTTCCATGGCATTGCTCCAACAATCCTCATTTTTTGGGTTCTTGGAGAATATTTCCTCTAAACGTTTCAATTGTTCTCGACATTCACAAATGTTTTTTCAAAAGTGGTTCCTTGGGGAACCAAAAGTGGTTCTTCAAATGCATCAGGCACACAGAACACATGAAACTTTAGAGTTCTTTAAACTTTATTCAAAGAACCGAAAGAGGTTTTTCCGTAAAAGTGCTATAAGAACCTTGCTTTTTGAAAGTAGAACCTTTACATCATGATAAATGTTCTTTTAGCCTTTAAAATGTTATTTGTGCTTTTCAGACATGGTTCTTGAGGGAACCAAAAGAGTTGCGACTGTTCAAAGCGTCTATACTGTATAGAACAATTGGATCATGTGGGGGTTCTTTAAACTTTGAAATGGCCATACGCATGTGTGCATCCTATTGTGGTTCTTCAGAGAACCAGCAATTGAAATGTTGCTTGGGAAAGCAAAAGTGGTTCTTCAATGGTAGCCTGTTAGGGCACACTTGTGGAGCCTTTACATGATGTGAAAGAACCTTTAAAGAACCTTTAAAATCTTATTTACACTTGCAAATGTATTTCAAACATGAATCTTAAGGGAACCCAAGGTGGTTCTTCAGTGTCATTGCCCAAAGAACCTTATGTGGCACATTTTAAAGTGTATACTACATAGAACATTTCTATCATGTTTAAACTTTAAATTTTATCAATTTGCAAAGGTTCTTCAAAACACCATCAATTGAAATGTTGCTTAGGGAACCAACAGTGGTTCTTCCGCGGTAGCCTGTTACGCCACTGTATATGTAGAACCGTTTTACGTGACGTGAAAGATCTTTTAACCTTTAAAACGTTATTCATTTATATGAATGTTTTTCAAACATGGTTCTTGATGGAACCAAAAGTGGATCCTCAGTGCCATTGCTCAAAGAACCCTTTGTGGCACTTTTTAAAGAGTGTATACTCTATAGAACAATTGCATCACGTGGGGGTTCTTTAAGTTTTAAAATGGCTTTACACATTTGTGTATCCTATTTGCAAAAGTGGTTCTTTAAAGAACCATCAATGGAAATGTTGCTTAGGGAACCAAAAGTGGTTCTTCTATGGTAGCCTTTTATGGCATACTTGTGGAACCTTTTCATAATTTGAAAGAACCTTTAAAGAACCTTTAAAATGTTATTCACTTTTGGTTCTTGAGGGAACCAAAAGTGGTTCTTTAGTGCCATTGCTCAAAGAACCCTTTGTGGCGCCACAGCCAAAAAGTGGTTTGTGGCAACCAATAATGGTTCTTCAAAGAACCGTTGATTGAAATGTTGCTTAGGGGACCAAAAGTGTTTCTTCTATGGTAGTCTTTTATGGCACAAACTGGTGGAACCTTTTCATGATGTAATAGAACCTTTAAAGAACCTTTAAAATGTTATTCACACTTGACTTTGGTTCTTGAGGGAATCAAAAATGGATCTTCAGTGCCATTGCTCAAAGAAGTCTTTGTGCATA
>JAVGWN010002587.1:0-10985 GCA_034552555.1 Semaprochilodus insignis
GTGACAGCGTCATGTGACGGTGCAGTTGTGTTTTATGTCTGTGTGTTGGGATGTTCTGCTGTTCAGGCTGTAGAGGAAGAACAAACACACATCTCCATCATTACTGCACATTAGAGCGGAAGTCTGTTCTACTCTGATCTGCACGGCTGCATACGGCAGGAGCTGAACACGCCTCGGTAAACACCTGATGTGGCGCGATGTGGCATGTTTTAAGGAGTGGCCTCTATTACACTGTTTACCTTTGCTGGGATGTGAATGGATTTCAGACTCTCAGGATGTTCAAACATGCTTAACTGACTCAACGCTAGTCAAGGTAACCAGGAGTCATTAGGACCAATGCTTTCGGCCCATTCATCAAGAGCTTTACTGGGAAGGTAAAGAGCCACAGGCATCTTCAGATTACACCACAAACTGAAACACTACAAACAAGCCCGTCTTCTGATCCTCACCACTGTGATACTGGCCTTCAAAGGGTTCAGGGTGTGTGACATCACAGTCACAACTTCAACTTCAAGAGATGCAGATGTTATGACATCACAATTCTTAACTTGAGCTTCAAAAGGGTTCAGGTTACATTAATAATAATAATAATAATAATAATAATAATAATCTTCCACATTATGTATGAACTTGAGCAACACAGGGTTCAGGCTTTATGACATCACAGTCAAAGGTTAAACAAGCTTCAAAGGGTTCACGGTTTGTGACATCAAAGTCAGACTTTCAGCTTCAAAAGATGCAGGCTTTATGACATCACACCTATAACCTGAGCTTCAAAGGGTTCAAGTTACATTACTACTAATACTAATAATACTAAGAATAACAATAATAATAATAATAATAATAATAATAATAGAGAAGACGTCTTGCGCATTGTTTGCTAATCCATATGTGATATTGGCCTTTAAAGGGTTCAGACTTTATGACATCACAGTTAAAACTTGAGCTTCAAAGGTCAACAACAACAACAACAACAACAACAACAGTAGTTATTAATAGTATTATTATTACTACTACTACTTGTAATATTTATTATTATTTATTAACAGTATGTTTATATTATTATTATTATTATTATTATTATTATTATTATTATTATTATCACTGAGAAGACATCTGGTGCATTATGTTAGGTTAGTGTTGGTTTCAAGCATCTGGTCAGTTTTATGACTACATTGTGGCGTTCCTGACACAGAGATCCAGGGGAATTAGCACTGTGCTTGTGCAGGCCACTGAGTTTCCGCCATGACCCGAGGTCTTCACCGCCTGTCTCTGTGGGTGCGCATCAACGGTCTGGTTTGAAGTTTAACCAAAACAGGAAACACTGCTGTTAATGCTGAACACCACTTTCACTGAAACCTCCTTCAGATGTGTGATTAAAGACGGCGCTGCGGAGTCATCTGGCCTCCAGGGCACGTCACTCCGCTGCTATTTAAAGGAACACTGAGGGGGAAAAGCCAACACGGCTGGGGAAGAACGGGTGACACCGCCGGGGACCCAAGCTTGTAGTCATACTAGCTCCAGTATATGGATGGGTACATTAACCTCTATGTAATGCTGCTGGTTTGTCTGTCTTGCTAATCTCTGTTCATCACTTAGTGAAGAGTCTAATGTAGAGACTGATGGCAGACGGTGATTCATTCAGTGTTGTGTTTAAACCCCCGACTGCTTTATAGCAGTGTTGTAATCTGTCTTCACTCATTAGACTCTTCCACTCCCATGTGAACAAGCTAACGTTAGCATTAGCAAACCTATAAATATGTCTGTGTTTTTAAACACTACGGCAATGGTCTTAAAATTAGATCTCAAAAACCACCTTGATTACGGTATCACAATATCACAGTGTAATCAATCGCAACCCCTGTATCGTAATACATACGGTCTCAACAAGCTGCTACCAACACACTGCTCTAAGCACTGGCTATGCCAAGTCAGAGACTGGCCTTCATTTATTTAACATGCAGTCAAAAACGGCCTTTCAGTACAACGCATTCTTGCTTCGCAGGACATATTTCTGGAGAAATCACAGATCAGATAATCTTTAAAAGTAAAAAAAATAAATAAATAAAAATACATGAAAAAAACGGAGATTTGAAAAATTATTAGAAGCTACAGAGACAAAGGGGCTCCTAACAACCACCTGGAAGACCTAGAAGACCAACTGAGGACATGTTTGGTGGTTTTCCAGGTGGTTGTTAGGAGATTCATCTTTGATCAAACATGAAACTCCTAACAACCACCTGGAAGACCTAGAAGACCAACTGAGGACATATTTGGTGGTTTTCCAGGTGGTTGTTAGGAGATTCATCTTTGATCAAAAATGAAACTCCTAACAACCACCTGGAGGACATAGAAGACCAACTGAGGACAGGTTGGTGGTTTTCCAAGTGATTGTTAGGAGTTTCATCTTTGATCAAAAACAAAACTCATAACAACCACCTGCTGGAGGACATGGAAGACCAACTGGGGACAAGTTTGGTGGTCTTCCAGGTGGTTGTTAGGAGATTCATCTTTGAAAGAAAGAGGAGAAAATCAAGCTCCACTCTTAATATGGGTCAAACATCAATGAATGTTGGATTACTCGCATTGCGAAAAATCAGCAAATGCCTGACCAGCTTCTAAAGCTGAACTTTGGAGGTGTATGAAAAACAAACTGCAGATTTCCAAAAATAGCTTTAAAGCACTAAATGGCTGGTTTGGCCAGAATAAAATACATGATGTGTATCAACTGAAATAACCACATATAATGTACATCATGCTCACCATCAGGAAACCCACAGTCCCACGTTTCCCGATCTTGAATGGTTCTGCTTCAGAAACTCCTCTTTGGGGTTACGACGTCTGTGTAGCATCTTGACAACGGTAATAAGTGCAAACGGTTATTATATGCATGTTGTATAAATGGGGCAGTGTGCTATCAGGAAAACTAACCCCAAGGCCTCGCAGGACTAGGGCCATGTGCTGTTTGCAACTCGGCTGGGTCAGAGGTTATCATGAGACGCCCGTGTGACTCACGCGGAGTGAAGTCAGACTGGGAAACTGGACTGTATTTAGGTTGAGGTCAATGCACTTGGCGGTAAGACGCTATCAGTGTTTGGCTTTTATGGAGGCCATCTTCCCACCACCGCCAGGCGAAGGCGGAGCTAGCCAACTGCTAACGACAGTGCTGTTATCAGACGACAGATTTGCTTAAATCAACTTATACTTAAGTACAGAGCGCTGTGAGGAACAGGCCAACAACACTTGAAAAAGCTTCAAAGGGTTCAGGCTTTGTGACATCACAGTCATAGGATAAACAGGGTTCAACATGTTCAGGCTATATGACATCACAGTCATAGCTTAAGCTTCAAATGGTTCAGGCTCTATGACATCACAGTCATAGGTTAAGCTCCAAAAGGTTCAGGCTGCATGACATCACAGTTCTATGGTTGAACAAGCTTTAAGGGGTTCAAGCTGTACGACATCACAGTCATAGGTTAAACAAGCTTCAAAGCGGTTCAGGCTATGTGACATCACAGTCATAGGCTAAACAAGCTTTAACAAGTTCAGACTATATGACATCACAGTCATGAGCTAAACAGGCTTCAACAGGTTCAGGCTGTATGACATCACAGTCCTATGGCTAAACAGGCTTCAAAGGGTTCAAGCTAAATGACATCACACTCAAAATGTAAGCTTCAAGGGGTTCAGGTTTAATGACATCACAACCATATCTAAACTAAAACTAAATGCTTCAGAGAGTTCAAGCATCTATGAGCATCATAGTTAAAACGTAAGCTTCAAAGGGATTCAGCTTTTATGGAATCACTCCTAACTTGAGCTTCAAAGGGGTCAGCCTTAGTGACATCACAAACATAGCTTAAACAAGTTTTAAAGGGCTCAGGCTTTATGACATCATAGTCACAACCTGAGCTTCAAAGGGTTCAGGCTTTATGACATCATAGTCACAACCTGAGCTTCAAAGGGCTCAGGCTTTATGACATCATAGTCACAAATTGAGCTTCAAAAGATTCACTCTATACGGCTCCACAGTCATAACTTGAGTGTGAAAGGGTTCAGGCTTAAATGACATCACATCCATAGCTTATACAAGCTTGGGTATCACGACATCACATTCCGAGTTTGTGACCTCACAGCGCTAACTTAAGCTTCAAAGCGTTCTCGGTTTATGACATCACAGTCAAACCTGGAACCCGTTCCAAGAGGATCTGGCTTCATGACATCACAGCCATGACTTAAGCGTTAAAGAGTTCAGGCTTTATGACATCAGAGCCATAACTCGGAACAAGCTTTACAGTCATAACTAAAGCTTCAAAGAGTTCAAAGACTCTGTGACCTCACTGGCCTTAGACTTAGACTTCAGGCTTTATGATGTCATAGTCATGATTCTTTATATGCATTCATTTCTGTGTAAAGCCAGTATCTGTTCAAGTGTAATGAATTAAACACAGTGTCAAAATCTATGAAGTGAAGAAGTGCAGATCAGTCACATCTAAAGAAGCCTGTGTAGCCTCTCAAGACAGATAAAACTGAATCTTGAATTCGTCTCCTGTACCGCACAGCCGCTAACTTCACCGTAACTGCATGGCCCCAGAGTGCTAAATGAAGCAGAGCCCCCGTTTCCAAATCCTCGCCGTCTCCAATCCCAATCTGGGCTGCTTTAATGCTGAAAGTTGCAGATGCTGTATTGCGTTAGCGCGACTGCTGTTGATCAAAGCTCTGTAAGCTCACTCCCCACTGTTCTGCCTCTAATCTTCCTCACTGAGCTCAGTCTGAGAGTGTGTGTGTGTGTGTGTGTGTGTGTGTGTGTGTGTGTGTGTGTGTGTGTGTGTGTGTATACCCGTTCAGGTCCACACGCACACACACTGCACTGGGCTGCTGAAGGCCACCCCCACCCCGCCAGACCCCGGATGACTGGTGTGTATGCGAGTGTGAAAAGTAGGTCCTTTCACTGCTAATGTACCGCAGACCGTGCACACTGTGATGTCTGCAGTAACTTCAGAGGCCATTCTGGACTTCACATCACGTCACAAGTTCTGCTCTCCTGTTGAACAGATCCTGGCACTGAAACACTGACACCGCAGTGAAAGGACCTACTTTTCACACTCGCATACACACCAGTCTGTTAACACTATAAAGTGTATTCAAATATTCAGATCTTCTGTCAGAGCTAACAGTCTGTCTGTTCTCTTTGCCTGAGCTGAACTGCTGCCCATCCTGTGCGGTCTGATGCTGTCACTACATCTGCTTTGACTGGGTGCCACTGCTTGTCTTTAACCACCACGAAGCTCCTGGCTGTCCTGCACTGTGGAAGCTTGGCCTGCGTCCTGCTGACCCATCCGATGACCCGACTACTTAATTACATACTAATCGGACTTTTATTCCTCTACCTTACAAACACTGAAGATGACCCGCTGCCATTCTGAGTCCCTCCATGACAGTCTGGCACGACACCATTGCAGTCTTTGGTGACGGTGACGCGGTGTTAAGGACAGTCGTCGTAACGGTCTGTGTGCATGTAGTCCTGCGTCGTGCAGCTGTCTGCCAATGGTGCTGGCACTAACAGGATGACTCATGGAGGACATCACTGCTCGCTGGCTGTTGGGTCAGTCAGGTACAGCGATAAGGCCCATCACATGCACAGCCGAGCGCGAAACCAGCCCACCAAGTTTCATTCCTGTCGGTTGATTCCTTCTGGGTGCAGCTATTTGTTTGATGATGAGTGTATATTTTTGTTCTTCTGACATGCTAACACATCAGTTAGCGGCAGTACTGCTTGTCAGTACGGCATTTCATTCACGGCTAGCAGCATTAGCATTGTACGGTTGCTCGCCTTCAGTTTGGACAGGGTGGCGATTTGATGGACATCCATCAGCTGCTGTTTCCTTGACTACAGCAAGTCTTCTGACAGCAGCTCCAGCGAGCATGTCCATCTCCCCCCTCCATCTGCACAGCCTGCTGAGGCAACACATCAGCACAAGCCTCACATCCACAGACTACTGACTCTACTGAAGCCTCCGTACATCCGACCCAGAGCTTTCCTTTGGACGAAGCACTGCTGTGTCTGATCCACGCTCATGCCAGCACAACACACCACCACCACGTCAGGGTCACTGCAGTGCTGAGAATGATCCACCACCCATATAATACCTGCTCTGTGGTGGTCCTGTGGGGGTCCTGACCATTGAAGAACAGGGTAATACAGTATACAGAGAAACAGATGGACTACAGTCTGGAACTGTAGAACTACAAGGTGCTCCCATGGGGTCAGTGGAGCTGATATAAACTGGGGTGTAGGTACAAGGAGGCGTACCTAATGAAGTGGCAAGGAAGTGATTCATAACCCGAATAATCGATTATTCATTTCAATAATTGACAGATTAGTCGACTATCATAGTCAACAGTCAAACGTTGCAGCCGTCTCCTTCAGCTTCCTCCCACATTCTCACTCCCTCTACCTCCTTTTCCCTTTCTCTCTCTCTCTCTCCTTCCCCTTAACCCCTCCTGCTCCCTCGCTCTCTCTCTCACTCTGCCAGGTTTTCTGCAGAACGGCGAGGAAAAGGCTGTTGTATAATCAGGATCTTTCCTCCTCCCCTGCTTTTCTCAGACTGGTAAGAAGCCTGTGGGGAAAGAGATTCAGCCCATCAGCACCTCCCGACCACAGTCCAACTGCTGTGGCAACCTCTGCACAACACTTACACCACTCCGGCATGAAACATGTGGGCCTAAAACGTCAATACAGCCTTCAATTACAGAGCATCAGGAGAAAACTGCAGCTCTGGAGAACGGACGGCTCTTTCAAAACCAGCTATTATTACCATCATCGTTCCTCCATTGTTACCGTTACTCCATCGGTTAGCTGGCTCTCGAGGCCATGCTGCCATCTCCTGTTTTCCTGGCGCCCCGGGATCTTGGATATTCCCAAAACGGCTTCATTATCCACATTTTAGCTGCAGATTTCATGCACATTTTATGGGTGTGGTTGAGCTCCTTCAAGACAGTCGTGCAGCGAACTTCAAGCGGCAACATACCTTACAAAGAGGCTACTGAGCACGAGGGAGATCGGGGGTCTATGCCCCGTTCGAGAGGAGAAAGAGAGAAAGATGAGGCTCCTAACAACCACCTGGAAGAGCACCCAAACTGTCTGCATCTGAAAACACCACCACAGTGTTTCTGTCCAACCTTCCACTGTGAGAAGACACCTCAACGCTATGGAGGTCTGATAGGAGGTGTAGCTGTTCAAGAAGCTCCTCACTGAGAAAAGGAGACACACACATCCAACAAAGAAGCTGCTGGTGTTCTCAGAACAATGGAGGCTGACCACCCCAGAGTCCAGAACCTCAACACCACTGAATGTAGTCTAGGGTTATTTGGATGGTGGGAAGCAGAAAACCAGCTAAACCAACTTCTAAGACTGAACTTTGGAGTGTCCTCAAAGGATTGGAAGCCCTAAGAAAGAACAACTGGACACAATCAATATTTTCTGGCGTTTTTTTGACAATATGAATAACTTGCACTTAACGGCCATTTGGACTGGAAACCAAGTTAATGGGAGGTTGTCCTCCACCAACCCCTGCACCTGTGGGTAGAGCTATACTTGCTGTTTGGTTGTGCGTTGACGTAGACAACTGGCTGCGGCTCGAACGTAACTGTTCACATACTGGCCTATGTGCTACGTGTGTCACTGGAGGCCTCCACTAGAGGGCAGGCCACTCTGTTGGGCCCAGCGTTTTCCACCATGTACGGACATAACGGTCTCACAGCACATTTGTATGCCCACATTTTTGCCATCACCTGGCCTTTCCTCAAAAGCTTCCGGGATTTAAGTGCCGCTGATTGCCTACACTGCCCCCTGGCGATTCTGTGTGTGTGGGAATACTGTTTTCACCACGGATGTGCCTTAACCGGAAGAACTGGGCAGACGCAGACGTCCAGTATGTCTCATGTATGTATCTACTGATGCCGTATAGGGAGGACGCGTACAACCGACCCACCAAACGCAGGACACAGGGCACGCGAGACAGCCATTACGTGCATGCGAACAAGTTTCGATCTACCCTTAGATACAGAACTACACAATGCCAAGAGGGCGCACGAGGGAGAGCCGCCATTCAATTCATACCCAGCAGGAAACTGTAAACGGGGAAAGTGGGAATACGGTGCTCTCTCAGCAGCGCGGAGCGGCGCTGCACTTTTCCAGAGACAATGAAAACAAATAACAGTGGTGACATTGGGCTTACTCGCACTCAGGGAAATGTCCCTGACGAAGGACAGTCCGTCAAGGAGATATAAAAAGATTTAACTCACTTGCATCACTCTTTTTCAGGGCAGCACACACACACACACACACACACACACACACACACACACACACACACTCCCTCTCTCGCAGAGCACTGAACTGGCTCTGTGTCAGTGCTGAACGTGGCATGAAGCCCGGTGCTGGCCAGAGACAGCCTTTAAAGCTCTGCAGTCGTGACAGCGGTGAGAAAAGCTTCCTGTCTGTCACCAGCAGCACCTCTCCCCACAATCCAAACCCCATCCACACACACAGGGAGAGGGAGGGAGAAGGGCATACGAGGGCACGGCGCTGGGCCGTCCAGAGCCCCGCTAGATTCAGTTTCGCTTTGAATCATCTTTATAGTTTCTCTGGTTTGTTCTTCGGCAACCGGGACTTCTGATTTCACCACGGATGTGCCGGTACCGGAAGAACTAGGCAGGCGCAGGCGTCCAGTACTTCTCGTGCACGTATCTATTGATGCTGATGAGGGGTGTAACCGAGAAACCGAGACCGAATCCGGGATGCAAACATCCACCGTTCTTGTGACGTGGTTCCAGAAGACCAAACCGCAATACCTCCCCCCCAGCTCTAACCCACTAGGACCACTGCTGGTGCAGCTTGGTGAGCTGTCACGAGGCCTTTGGTGATACCCACCCCTACGGCACTCCGACATGGTTCCAGAAGACCGAACCGCAATACCTCCCTCCAGTCCCCCCCAACTCCAACCCACTAGGACCACTGCTGGTGCAGCTTGGTGAGCTGTCACAAGGCTTTTGGTGATACCCACCCCTACGGCACTCCGACATGGTTCCAGAAGACCGAACCGCAACACCTCCCTCCAGTCCCCCCCAACTCCAACCCACTGGGACCACTGCTGGTGAGCCGTCATGAGGCCTTTGGCGATGACCACCCCTACGGCACTCCGACATGGTTCCAGAAGACCGAACCGCAATACCTCCCTCCAGTCCCCCCCAACTCCAACCCACTGGCACCACTGCTGGTGCAGCCTGGTGAGCTGTCTTGAGGCCTTTGCCGATACCCACCCCTACAACACTCCGACATGGTTCCAGAAGACCGAACCGCAACACCTCCCTCCAGTCCCCCCCAACTCCAACCCACTGGGACCACTGCTGGTGAGCCGTCATGAGGCCTTTGGCGATGACCACCCCTACGGCCCTCCGATGGGGTTCCAGGAGACCGACCCGCAATACCTCCCTCCAGTCCCCCCAACTCCAACCCACTAGGACCACTGCTGGTGAGCTGTCACGAGGCCTTTGGCGATACCCACCCCTACAGCGCCCCATCTAATGCTGTGCACTGTGCTGCTGTTGTGTGTTGCACGACTGGGCCTGAAGAACCACATTACGAGCCGACAATAAGGACCACTTGACTCAACCCTGCCGTGTAACTCAGTATTAATTTCAGTGAGGACTATAATGATTTATTAATAGCGCAGCCGACTATCAGGATTTATGTTCGCCTCCTTTCACCTCCTTCATTAACGAGCTGTTTATCACCGCTGCCATGCCTTTGGCTGAATGTATTTCTGGTGGTGAGCTATTTCGGTTCCACACGGGACACTGCAGGGCCTGAAAACCCCAGCAGTCCCCTCCACACACTCCAACCAGCAAGTCTGACACCTACCACCATTCCACATTCACACGAGGTTAGAGCCTTCCTGCGTCGCTCCATAGAAGGACAGCATAGGAAACAGACAGATGGGACACGTACCTAATGGCGTAGCTAACACCTCCACCACCATCGATAACAGCTGTGACTGGAATTGGCATGTACTGGACAAGTTTCTGGATGTAGGGTTTTGTGACATCACAAAAACAGTGAATTCAAAACTGCCTGCTCTTTGTTGGAGCTTATACGTGGACTGCATGAACTGGGGACTGATAGCCGTTTTCCACCAACATGGTGCAGGTGCCAAAATCTAGAACCCAGAAACAATTGTATGCCACCAGTGATACCAGTACACGTTCATAACAGAGAGAGGAAACACGTACGGGTCTTGCACGTGATCTATGACAGTCCCTCTGGGCTGAGCACAGACGCTGAAAGAGCTGAAATACGCCCTAAAAGCAGGAAGTACAGATTGCACGTGAAGAACACGTTCCGCCATGTGTGCTGTCCACCGACTTCTGCTTACGGACTAAGGACCGTCCACTTCCAGATAAGCAATCACTCTGGAAAAGAGGTACGACTGGACTATTCCGATGCTTATGGCATATACATAGTGCATCAAACTTTGAGTTACTTTTACATCATATGGGCCCTTTAAACATTGTCTGATATGATATCAGTGACGTGAATGATCATGGTGTTCAGTGCTGTGGCATTGGGAAGGTATACCGACAGTGTTCATTCTGCAGTGTACAAGGGCAGCCTGGAGAGAGACAGAGAGAGGGAAAGGAGAAGATAAGGAGGAACGAGTGTAGTATGTACTGGGCCTGTGGCGAGCCACCTTAGGATGTTGTAGCATGAAACTCACCAGAACAAATGTATTAAGAGTTCCTGAGGAGGGCTGAATCCTTTTAAAGCACTAAAACATGCACACACACACACACACACACACACACACACACACACACATACACACACACACCGAAGTAAAAGACCGAAATACTCCAAAGGCAGTGGAGAGAAAAATGCATCACTGAACTGCGGTAGGATGAATATTCAGAAGTAAATACAATGT
>JAVGWN010002588.1:533-10984 GCA_034552555.1 Semaprochilodus insignis
GCGTTAGTGTGCTGTAAGTAGTGTGTCGGTGTACGGTAACTCAGTAAGTGTAACGCGTTAGTGTGCTGTAAGTAGTGTGTCGGTGTACGGTAACTCAGTAACTGTAATGCCTTAGTGTACTGTAAGTAGCGTGTTGGTGTACGGTAACTCGGTAACTGTAATGCGTTAGTGCAGTGTAAGTAGCGTGTCGGTGTACGGTAACTCGGTAACTGTAATGCGTTAGTGTACTGTAAGTAGTGTGTTGGTGTACGGTAACTCAGTAAGTGTAATGTGTTAGTGTGCTGTAAGTAGTGTGTCGTGTACGGTAACTCAGTAAGTGTAATGCGTTAGTGTACTGTAAGTAGTGTGTCGGTGTGCGGTAACTCAGTAAGTATATGTGTGAACAAGGCCACAGCATGAGGACACCCACACCAGCAGGAGCGCATGTGCAGGTAGGAGTAAGGCTTGATGTTACTCATGGTGTAATTTTTCATTTAGTCAGTTTAGAAATAGATATGGGCTGAGGAGGAAAAGGAGCAGGGCGTGAATCCAGAGACTGTTTTGGGAAGACGTATTTTCCATGAAATCTTAATCTGCGTCTGGGTTTACACACGACATTACAGCCCAAACTAAACAACGTTTGTGCATTGTGTGCTGAATCCCTTTGTTTACAAGCATTTGAGTTTGTTTCTCTGCTTGTTATTTGAAGGGTTGGAGTTCCACCTACTGTAAATTAGGAGGAAGTGCATTTGTCAAAGGTTTGCCGGGATCCTCTCCGTCTCACATAACAGGAGAAGTGAGAATATTCCAGTTAAATGGGTTGATTTATGTGTATGGTCTGCAACAAACTTGAATCCACATGTACTTTGCAAATGAAGCAGGGCTCATTACGCGTACCGTAAACATTAACATCCTGCCAGCGCGGCTCAGTCTTCCCAGATGCGCCTGTTTCAGCCTGTCATTTCCGGGCTGGATATAGAAAGCCGTTGCTGAAAGTTGGATAAACATTCTCTCCGCTCCTCGAAGCTATGTTGTCTGCTGTCCAGCTAAAGTGATGATAGCTAGCCTTATCCTCAGCTATTTCCGAGCTGAGATGGGATCCACCAGGCACTGGGGAGGTGGACCCAGGGCTCAGGACCCTGTCTCTTTTCCACCACCCTGAGGACTGGGGGCTGAGGAGAGCACACCCTGCAGCATGTTCGTTTGGAGGATTGGTGGGAATTCTGAAGCCTAAGCTGCGGAGAGAGTGAAAGGTGAAAGGTCCCAGTGATTTCATCAAGTTGCTGTTATGGATGTTGTAAGTGCCCGCACGTGTTGTTTGTCACCCTGCGCTGTGGAGTAGTGTATCTGGGTTTGGTGTCTACCATGTAGAGCTGGAAGTGACCTGCCTGTTTCCCGGCCTTGTCACCCAGCGCTGAGCGTCGGTTCTGCCCGTCTGCTGTGTTCAGTAACACAGAGCATTCGCTTAAAGCGCTATGTTTCCTGTGTCTTCCTCTACACCACTGAACACCGGAATACTTATATCGATAGATAATTACAATTTATTATTTATCATTTTATTCAATTCCTGTTCCCAGAATTCCTGGAGTATCTTCAGTAAAGCATCCGCAATCCCTTTTGGTGAACATTGTAATCAGCACTGTATAATTGCTCTTCAATAACATAACAATAACCGCTGGGAAGACACGGAGGACACATCATTGGGCACATCATCTGAAATCCATTTCCAGCGTGAACAAAGTACTTGCGCCACACATGCCTAGTGCATTATGGGAAATTCTCGATTTGGAACACGATTTACAAGCCAAGTTCACGAGGGACAATGCATCTGAGCAACATCAATGTTGCTTCATTCATCACAGATCAGCCAAGGCCTCCGAGCGCTCGTCCATCATCCCCCCTAAAACCCCTCCAGAGGGCGTCAGCTCCTTTCTCCTCCTCCACGCAGTAATTGAATGACATGATTCAGTGTTTCCTCTCCTTTTTGCTGAGAATAACAGCGCTCCGAACAGATGGATGAGCATCTTCCCCGCATAATGTCTTATCAGTCCCACAGCAGGCTTCATCTACAGAGCTTCGTTTGACTGACAGCTCATCAGCGCCAAAGAGGTCGTCTCGGGAGAAAACGGTGAGGAAAAGGTCAACTTTGGGTCTGCGGTGAACGAGAGGAGCAATCTGTGATGCATTATTGCCTCCAAATATCACCATCCGTCTTTGGCATCCCCCCACCGAGGGGTCATCCGAGATGCGATGATTCCCTCTAGTGGTCATTATCAGGCAGGTGCATTGCTGGAGTTGCCTTGAAATGTAGCTCTGGAATTCATTAGATGAGAGAAAGAGGTAGTCAAGAGAGGGAGAGAGAGGCAGAGGCTCTAATGAAGTCATGAGGATTTCATTGAAACCTGCCATATTCCGGAAAAATGGGAATTATGTTAAATAGGCAGTAACTCACGGCTGTAGACAGTGTGAGATCAGTGGTCAAATTCTATGGCACGCTGTGCAGGTACATCTGACGTCACACCTATGAAAGCTTACTGGACATCCCATTCCAAACCCATGGGCATCCCATTCCAAAACCATGGACGTTATTATGGATTTAACCCCTTTAAAGTTCACTCGTCTGGGAAAAAAGGCTTCCCACAACAGTTTGGAGTCTGGAAGTTTGTGTCCATTCAGTCAATAGACCATTCGAGACGGTCTGACACTGATGTTGGACAAGAAGGCCTGACTCACAGTTAACATTCCAGTACATCCCAACAGTGTTCAATGGTCAGGGCACTGTGCAGGCCACTGGAGTTCCTCCACACCGGCTTCCTCCTCAGCCCATGTCTTTATGGAGCTGGCTTTGTGCACAGGGACACAGTCATGCTGCACAAAGCTGGAAGCTTATAACTGGGTAGAATGTCTTTGTGTGCTGTAGCATTAACATCACCCCTTACCTGAGCTAGGGGTCTGAGCCCAAACCCTGACCCCACCCCCCCAGACCCTTATCCCACTCCACCACTAAACTTTACTGTCAGCACTATGCATTCCGGTAGGGAGCGTTCTCCTGGATTCCTCCACCAGACTGTCATTCATCACTCCAGGGAACACGGTTCCACTGCTCCAGATTCCAGTGGCAGCACTTTACACCACTCCAGCCGACGCTTGGCACTGCACATAGTGATCTTAGGCTTGTGTGTATCTGCTAAGGCATGGAGACCCATTTCCTGAAGCTCCTGATGCTCGGTTCTTGAGCTGATGTTGCTTCTAGAGGCAGGTTGGAGATCTGCAGTAAGTAATGCACTACACGCCTGGATGCATTTCACAATGTGAGCACCTACTGTTGTCTAGGGCAGCTCTAGCAGGACACTCAGTCACTGAGTTCTTCAGTACCACCCATTCTACTGCCAGTGTTTGTCTATGGAGACTGCACACCCTTGATTCTTACACTCCTGTTGGCTATATGTGTGGCTAAAAGTCAGTAATTAGGAGGGGTGTCCACATACTTTTGGCCATATAGAGCATAACAGTCTTATAGGGACCGTGACAAAAAAGTAATTTGATAAAGAGAGGCAATAATATGGTCACGTAAACATGAATTATGATGATGCACAAATCCATGACCATGTTACACTCATCATCAACAGAACAGCTGCACCCAGAAGGAGGTGTGGGATTGCAGGTCTGTTGGGAAGGAAGATAAAGGTTACCAGGATCAATAACTGATGATAAATTTAGACTGATATGATCAATATTTATTGAGCTACACATACAGAAGTCTGTCTCTCAGTATGGTGTCGGGCCGCCATGTTCGCTAACCCAACACACCAGACGTCTGGTCATGGAGGTGTAGAGGTTCCTAATGGAGTCCTGTGATAATCCATCCCATGCAGCTTGAATATCCTCACACAGTTCCTGCAGATGGTCCGGTAGGGGTGGAGGTGGAGTAACACCAGGTTCTCTGGACGTGTGACACGTGACAACAGACCGTTCATCTTGGCGCTGACCACGGTGCCTCCACACACGGATTCGTTGGTCGTCTCCACCAAGACAAAAGTGGGACTCATCACTGAAGATGACCCGCTGCCATTCTGAGTCACTCCATGACAGTCTGGCACGACACCATTGCAGTCTTTGGTGACGGTGACGTGGTGTTAAGGACAGTCGTCTTAACGGTCTGTGTGCATGTAGTCCTGCGTGGTGCAGCCGTCTGCCAATGGTGCTGCACTAACAGGATGACTCATGGAGGACATCACTGCTCGCTGAATGTCTGTAATCGTGGCTGTTGGGTTACTCCATGTTGGACAATTCATCGGTTCTCACTTTAACTTCTCATCCTTCTGGAGCATTCCTCTACAGCTCTCTTCATCGCTCTGGACACGCTTGCTATCTAATTTGGTATATACAACTAATTTCATAAAATTTTATACATTTAGCTGCAGCTTAATTGTTGTTTTATGATTGAACACCGTGATTCCAGACGGTAGTGTCTGTTTAGCTTCATTATTTTTATGATTATGTGCATTTTGTATATTTACATTGAACTGAATTACAGCAACCACTGATCCATTCACCTCCAAATGATTTTCTTATATTCTGGCTCAATAAATGTGGTGATTTTGGTCTATTTTCTGACTTTCTGACCCCAACAAACTCAAATATAAGTAACATTTCACTCACCAGTGTGAGCCAGCTTCATAGAACATTTGAGAGACTTTTAATTTGTATTTTCTTCCATATTAGCAGGTAGATTGTTGTAATTCTGGAATATATCATCCCTGTTAAAGGGCCGTTTGTTTATATGTATTGACTGTATAAGGAAAGTCTTTTCTCCAGTGTTTGCTCACATGCAATGCATGCATCTCCCCACAAGGTGGCAGCAGAGAGTCGTGTCAGGGCTGGGTTATATAACCTGGCTGAGTTTCAGTTTTAGGAAACCTCCTGCCTCTTTAAGAGGCAAGTCAGCTACAGAGCATGGCAGCAGCTATCTCATTAAGTCTAATTCAATACAGGCTTATCTGAAACTCTTTGTGGGTGATGATATAAGAAAGTCAAATTGCCCTGTAAAAGACCTTAAAGGGGTCTCTCAAGGCTGTGAGCAGCTCGGACGCCTGCGAGGGGTCACCCCTGTGTCTTCAAGATGGCGGACTGGACGTTGAGGGGGGGCATGATGTCCATTTTACTGTCTTATTGTGAGCTCAAATTCACCAGTCAGCTGTTGGGATTAGAGACTTGGACTGCAATGCTGGAAAGAAGGGGAGAAAAACGGAGGCCCTCTTTCCTCCTCCGCCACAGGGCTCGGCACATCCTGGCCTGGGTTTTTGGGCCCTGGACGGAGCCTATAGGATGTGGGAGGGGGGCATGTAGGTGTCGGGCATCGTTGAAAGCATGCTGGAAGGCAACACGCAGGGCCATGAAAATTAATGATGGTGAAAGTCAAATGAATATCATTCCAAGCTGCTGCTCTGCCAAAGTCCACACTGACTCCACCGTGCACTGAAAAGCAGCGATTGAACGGGAGATGAGGACAAACGTCAGCAGAATGTTACACGTACAGTTTGTACCGAATGGCGAAATGAGGCTCATTTAAAAGATTTCCTTCCATGCAGAGACAGCAGTAAGATACACTAAGCATCCAGTTTATTAGGTACCTGAAATATACACCCAGAAGGAGGTGTGGGATTGCAGGTGTGTTGGGAAGGTGTGTTGTGTCTCTCAGTATGGCGTCGGGCCGCCGTGTTTGCTAACCCAACATGCCAGACGTCTCGGCATGGAGCTGTAGAGGTTCCTAATGGTGTCCTGTGATAATCCATCCCATGCAGCTTGAATATCCTCACACAGTTCCTGCAGATGGTGCGGTAGGGGTGGAGGTGGAGTGACACCAGGCCTTCTGGACGTGTGACGCGTCACAACAAACCGTTCATCTTGGTGCTGATCACGGTGCCTCCACACACAGATTCGTTGTTCGTCTCCACCAAGACAAAAGCGGGACTCATCACTGAAGATGACCCGCTGCCATTAGACTCATTAATATTTACACCCCCAACATTTACATATAACCACAGCGGAGCTACAGAACCAAAACAGTGGACAGTATGAAGAAATCCGGCGTTCCAGGCTGGGAAGGGAATGGAAATTGCTGAGATTCCCTTCCCAGCCTGGAACGCCGGATTTCTTCATATTGTCCACTGTTTTGGTTCTGTAGCTCCGAAACCCAACTGTCAGCGGTACATGGTTGATGTTCATCTTTACACCAGGCTGAAGTTCCTCCTATTCACCAGCTTCTTAATGCAGTGTTTCGTTCCACCTTAAATGCTGCAGCTTGTACAGGCGCCAGAATGTAACTGCAGCACCATTTAAGGTGGAATGGAGAATTCCCAAAACAAGCCGGAGAACAGGAACTTCAGCTCCCACATCTTTAACAGGATCCCAGAACAACTTCAATCCAGCAGTCTGCACATTTCACTCCGGACAGTTTCCCAAACTCTTGGACAATATAGAGCAGCTCCATTCAGTGTTTGACCCTGAACACACTGAAGAGAGGAGCAGCTCCGCCTTTACTAGCATCACAACCGCAACAGCGGCCTGTATGTAGCAGCCATGCTGTGTGATTGTATCCGTGTTTGCCGGTTGAAGCAGATCATCTTAAACTGAGAGTTCCATAGTGAGGATCAACTTTAATCTACTGTGTGTTGATGTCTAGATTGAAAGGCAGTAGCTAGTATAGCTAACGTTAGCTACTAGCATTAGCGCCAAGTAACTAGCACAGCTAACTGAATAGTTTGAGGGCGGAGCTTATTTATACAGAGGCTCATTTTATTTAGGCTATTTCCACATGTTGCTTCTGTGTGATCATCATGGGCGGGGTCTCGCTGTAAACCAGCCAATTGGAGCAGAGCTCATTTAACTGTTCATGAGCTAGCCACAAAAGGGAAACAGCTCGTTTCATTCTAGAACCAGATCATAGGGTGGAAATGGGGGTGTAGAACCATATATGGCCATCAGTAATATATATACAAACGCACTTTCAGGGCAGGTGTTTCTGATAAAATGGCCATTAACTGGAAGTACAAGGTAGATTTGCCTTCTACAGTGGCAGCTCGGGCTGTACCTCACACTGACATGGGGGATTAACTCCCGATTTTACATCAAATGATCAGCGAGCTCTTGTGTAGTGGCCATATGAGTTCATTCATATGGATCATGAGTCCTTTTGGATGGCTGATACTCATAGCAGATGCAAATTCTCCTGGACGGGACGGGAAGTGCAGATCAGATTGTTATACCAGGATATATGAAGGTCACCGGTTTGCGCCCGATACGCATTCCATCGTAAATGGTTCTGGGTGTGTTGTGAGGTGAGGTGGTAGAAAGAGGATTTTAATTCTTTGTGACAGCTCACAAAGCAACCTTGGCCTGCTAGCGAGGGGGCAGCGGACTCCCATCTGACCGGGATTCTGTTTATTTATAAGTGCGCTGGGAGTTCAAAAGGTCAGAGCAGCCGCACATACACACTGGGTTCTTTGCACAGCTCCGCCGCACTTTAGCTGAACCGTGGAAAAGACGTTAAATGTGCTCCTGGCTGCTACCAGGGGAGCTCAAGGCAAGGAAGCAACCATTTTCCTGGGTCATCAGGGCTGTTTTGCTCTCCCGCGACCTCCGTCTTGTCACCTTCAATCATGCACACCCATCCGCCCGGAGGGGAGCTGAGGACTTCGACACTTTGGGTGACACAGCCGCCTGCCCGCAGTAACTGCTGACTTCATTCAACATTTAATAGTGCACTTGCACTCATTTACTGGATGAAGCATTAGTGGTTCCAGGAATACCTCCTGCCCTGCACACTTTAGTGAGCTCCCTGAGCCAAGCAGAGATGTTCACAGATTGCTTCTGAGTTGATTTTCGAGTCTGTGGAATGTGAGTCTAAGTTTAGCCCTAGAATGCCAGAGTGAGTTCAGTCTTGAGTCTCTGGAGTCCAAGTCCGAGTCAAGTCTCTGGAGTTCAAGTCCAAGTTTATGTCTCTGGAGTTTAGGTCCGGGTCAAGTCTCTGGAGTCCAAGTCCAAGTTGAATATCTGGAGTCCCACTCCAAGTTGAATCTCTGAAATCTGACTCAAAGTCTGATTCAAGTCTCTGGAGTTCAAGTTCGAATCAAGTCTCTGGAGTTCAAGTCCGAGTCGAGTCTCTGGAGTCCAAGTCCAAGTCAAGTCTCCGGAGTCTATATCTGAGTCAAAGTCTCTGGAGTTGAAGTCCAGGTCTAGTCTCTGGCATTCAAGTTCAAATCAAGTCTCTGGAGTTCAAGTCCAAATCANAATTCAAGTTTGAGTAGATTTACTGGAGTTTGAGTTTGAATCTTAGTTGAGGCGTTGAGTCCGAGTTGAGTATCAAGTCTTAGGTCTCTGAAGTGTAAGTCTGAATTAAGTCTTAGGCTTTTGGGTACACCTATGGTTTTAGAACTCAAAGATTCTCTGGAGTCTGAATCTGAGTCAAGTGTTGGAAGTTTGAGTCCAAGGTAAGTCTCTGGAATTTAAGTTTGAGGCCAAGTCGATGCTCTGGAGTTCCAATTTGAGTCAAGTCTGGAGTTTAAATCTGGGTTTAGTCTCTGGAGTTCAAATCACAGTTGAGCCTCTGGATTTTGAGTCTAAGTCGAGTGTCTGGAGCTTGTGTCTGGGTCAAGCCAATTCTCTAGAGTTCAAGTTGAGTCCTTGGAGCTTGAGTCCAAGTCAAGTATCTGGAGTAAGAGTGTGTATCTGAGTGTGAGTTGAGTCTATTTATAGTTCTAATCAGAGTCGAGTCTCTGGAGTTTGAGCCGGTTTTCTGGAGTTTGAGTCTTTGTTGAGTATTAGGAGTTGTGTCTGAGTTGAGTATCAAGTCTTAGGTCTCTGAAGTCTAAGTCTTTGGCTACACCTAATTATTTTTCAAGGGAACTCTGGCACCTAGAACCATTTGACCACAGCAATGGTCGATATGTGATTAGATTCGATTACCCCTAATTGCTCAACAGCAACTCGACGTACAGTCACAACAAGAGTAACTGGAGAAACACCCCCAAAGTCAATTTCAGTTCCTTCCAGAATGGCCAATGGCAAGAGGCTTTGGTGGGAATATCTCCTTAATCCACTGAACAATATGAAGGTGACAGTAATTGCACCGTTGTGGCGTTCCATTGTGTTCTATAAACTGTTTAGCAGGAATGTCTCAGTAATGCAGTGATCCGGATGCCTGTTGTTTGGATCCAGCAGGGTGGATCAGAGGCTACAGTGGAACAATGAGTGACCCTCCATAAAGCCCTTAGGTGCTGCGCAGCCATCAACGAAAGAAGCTGGAACTCTTAGATGATTGTTTCCTTTCTCGTCCAGAGCTCTTCCTCTGAGAGCAGACTGCCAAAGTGCACATGGCGAGGCTGAGCGTGCTCAGAGTCTGGTTTCAATGTCCTGGAAAGGCTCTGGCATTGTTGTAGCTCCAAAGGCGAGGAGCAAACATTTCTGAAGGCTTTACCTGAAGGCTACCTAGTTGGAGACGTCATATCACATACAGAAGCTTTGAATAATGTGAATAAAGTAATAAACGTTTTGTGAAGTCAATTATGTTGAATTAGCTAGTGACAGACGTTGGTTCCATCTGTAATGAAGCGTCGTCCCACATATCAAGCTCACCGGACAGCAACCAGTGGTAGTAACTTCAGGCTCCTGCAGGTGGCGCTGCATGAGGATGACAGGGCTATAAATACTCTGCAGGGGTGTGAGTGACGGGATCCATAGATTGGGAAGAGGTGCTACAGTGCAGGGAATGTCTCGTTCCATGTGTGGAAAATGGCTCCAGAGCAGATGTTAATGATTGGCTAAAAGGAGTGACTGCATTTGGGCGTGCCAAAGACCATAGTGTGAAGGAAGTAGCTGAATCTGCAGGTGTATGGAAGCGTACGGTCATACGGGTCTACCAGCAGTGGCTAAAATCCCAGTCTACAGGGAATTCTCCTCGGAACTGTGCCAGGGAAGGCATCCACCAAATCTGGCCCAGCAAAGAGTGTCTGAACATTGATGTGGCTTACATCCAGAAACTTGTCCAGTACATGCCAAATCCAATCACGGTTGTTATTGGTGCTGGTGGAGGTGTTCCCACTCCCACTCTCCACTATCCCTTTTTGTTATGACGGATACAGTCATGTCCATTAGTATTTGGACAGTGACACAATCTTTTGTAATGTTGCCTCTGTGCACCACCACAGATGGTTTTGAACGAAGCAATCAGGATGTGATTGCAGGTCTGTTGGGAAGGAAGATAAAGGTTACCAGGATCAATAACTGATGATAAATTTAGACTGATATGATCAATATTTATTGAGCTACACATACAGAAGTCTGTCTCTCAGTATGGCGTCGGGCCGCCGTGTTTGCTAACCCAACACGCCAGATGTCTCGATATGGAGTTGTAGAGGTTCCTAATGGTGTCTTGTGATAATCCATCCCATGCAGCTTGAATATCCTCACAC
>JAVGWN010002589.1:0-10984 GCA_034552555.1 Semaprochilodus insignis
TATATATATAGCCTATATATATACACATATATGTTGTTGTTGTTGTTGTTTAGTTGTTGTTGTTGATGATATAGATATATATGAAAGATTCATTCAGCATATATTTTGTTTGGGTATTGATCCCTGATTTAAAAACCTGGGAACCTTTATGTGCTTAATGTGTTCAAATGCATACCTTGAATTTAAGATAAATAGGGCCCATATCAGCTACTTTCTGGTTTCTGTACTGCAGGAAATAATGCTGTATAATATACTGTATAATATTTCCACTGTGTGGAAACCATGTCAGAATATCTCATTTGATCATAAACTCATATGCCATAAACTCATGTTTATCTTTCAAATTGCAAACTAAACATTAAGCTGATTAATCGAGAACATGGATTTTAATTGTGACAGCCTTAATAAAAAAGAACTACTTTTATTGTTCCAAATGTAAGCGGTAATATAACAGGAATATTACATTATTCAGCCTGAATTTCAATACAATTTATTTAGTTACAAAGAAATTGTTTTAGTGCAGCATATTATTTAAACAATATAATAAAAATGAGGGTTTTATTTAGCACTAGTAGTCTTTGTTTTAAAAGTTCCGACTTATAAAACCTAAAAAAAAAAAACAGAACCTACTTAATGTCATTCAATCAGTCAGTCTAAACTGTTAATTTATGTAAACTGAAAAAGATAAAAATGAAGAAGGTAAGAACAATAAAACAAACTTGATGATGAAATCAGTAAATAAATAGGAAATATTTACCAGTAGGAAAATTGTAGTAAGATGGAGGATTAGTATCTTCAGATATTGCATTCAAACCCGTGTTTGTAGTCTGTTTTACCATCACATGACATACTAACTGTCAACCAAACACCTGGCGTAATGAGGTTGAAGGGTGGTGGTGGTGGTGGCAGTGGTGGTGCTGGGGATCGGGGCTTCTGTTCCCCCCCAGTAGTATTTAAATGTAACTGGTCTGGTTTAGTTTGTGGAGTGTATTTATCTGTAGAGTTGAGAACACAAAGCCAGTTACAATCTCCCGCAGAAAATCGC
Source organism: Semaprochilodus insignis (assembly GCA_034552555.1). Taxonomy (NCBI): domain Eukaryota; kingdom Metazoa; phylum Chordata; class Actinopteri; order Characiformes; family Prochilodontidae; genus Semaprochilodus; species Semaprochilodus insignis. Next base: position 1,046 of record JAVGWN010002589.1, read on the forward strand.
CCAATGAATCCACACCGCCCCCCCCCTTCTCCTTCCTCCCACCCGCTCGCTACCCTCCTTCTAACGATTGTGCAATACTGTTCCATCTGTGTATATCAAATCTTTCAAGGGCTGTCGAGTTCATGGATCACGTTCATTCTCCTCCATTTCCTGCGCCTTTTGTGCTAAGCGGAGCTTTATCAATGAGACGGACGAATGCAGAGCAGCGAGCGGTGACGCAGGAGGCCATTTTCCCCCCTCATCCCCTCTTTCCACAGCACACGCCGCTCGTATGTTACATAAGATGATTCCTATGGCTACATAAGCCCCTAAAAGAGAACAACATGGAGGGAGGGACAGAAAGTGAACGTAGATGGCTTGTCTTTTGCCATTTACACCACTTTTAACTCGTAGCTTTAGCAGCATTGAAATTCTGCTGTGGTAATGTGGAAACAGATTTCCCCAGGAACATTACTTTGACCGTCCATAGAGATGAAGCTCTTTGATATTCAGGACACTCTGAGGATTTCTTTACTTTTTCTTTCTTTCTTCCTTTCTTTAATCTCCTCGGTGGTGTAAAAGGCATGTCCGGACAATTTCAGGTTTCTTCCCCTTGCCGATATTTGCACAGAATACGCCGGAGAACTTTAAATATGCGAGAGGCCCATAAGCCCCTCCATAACGCAAGCACCAAAAAGCCCTGCCGCAGATGTCATGTTACAAAACACGAGCTCCGATTTCTGCGCCCGTCTTTTGTGGCATATGCGCTGCGAGGGCTCGTTCCTGCCAGACTCTCCTGTGATGAAATGGCGGGAGTGGTTAGAGTGTGTATGTGTGAGTGTTTTGCGCTGAAGGTACATCTGAAATGTGTGGGCTTTCCCGCCCTCTGCGATTATATAACATAGACCAGCCGTGGCCAGCAGCCTCATTTAAAACAGATTTTCTGTATTCTGTGCAGCGGAGAGGGGCAGTCGAGCAAGCAGGGCGAATTTTTTGACGCCGCCAGCCCCTGCTCAAAAAGAACAAGGCGCGTGTTTCATTCCTTTTCTTGGTGTCGATGACTCAAGACACTCAAACCTTACATTTGCTGTCCAGAAAGAGGAATAGCCTTTCTTTTCGCATAAACATGTAGTGCTGGCCGGCGATGAAGAAATCCAATATCATAATATTTTCCCGAGTTAGCGCAGTATTTGGGGATTATTTGAAGATTTAAATATGAATGAATTGTGTTATTGAACACATGCTGGTGCTCTACACTACAACAGTGATTTGCAAACATGATGCAGCCTGTTTTTGGGGTGTGTTCTTCTCGTAAAAGGACATCGAAGAGAAACTTACACAGTACCGTAAATGTTTACTGTTTGTTCAAAACAGTTTGGAGGGCTGTAGGGCTAGTGATTTAGGTGACGGCGCTGGTGTTGCACAAAGATATAGCAGCACAAGGAATATGTTTCGTTGTCTGTAGGTTTTCGTGGCTGCCTCTTCAGATGAGCTAATAGAACTAACCTTTCTAAATGCTTATGAGGTCTTGTTTTCTTCTACTCGAGGTTTTTTCTCGGCAGTGGACGACATGCCGACATCTCAGTGGACGATGTTACTTATCAGATGTGTGTATTATAGTTTCATTGTTTCTGGTGCTAGCTAACGTCGACTAGAGCAGCCACGCCAGTCAGTAATCCAGCTACCTTATCTCTGTCCTCTCAGTCACATCCCAGTACCCTGGCAATGCATGCACCTTCAGCCATTCGTGTTTCAGAACCAAGTATATGGTCACATACTGACTTGGAAATATGAGCAAAATATCACTCTGCACTGATTTGTTAGCCTGTATATTTGCTCGATGTGGTGAAATGTAACAAAAACCCGAATAATGATTTCGGCGTTGACTGACTGGAACATTCGGCTGATTAACCAAATACTCATGTACCACACACGTCCCTAATATCAGTATCACCACAAATGTTTTCGTGTGAATCCAATTGCAGCACAGTTGTCATGTAATCTGTATACCAGTACTACATGAATTCTAAATGCAGTTACTGTGTACCACTATTACACTATCGTAAATATTGCTGATTTGATCGTTTTAATAGTTTCAATTGGAAGCCCTGATTTATCTTTTTTGTTTCCTAGTTATTATTGTTTTTGTTTACTCTTTATAGTACACTTTATACATTTGTGGTCATATTTTAACTTTGCTATATTTTTAATTATAAATGTATATTTACTGTTTTCAGTCTCTTCTTTTTTGTACAATGCTCAGCTACATGGTAAACGAGAGTCAACCTCAGTGTACTCCGAGGTTGGTTGATTGATTGATTGATTGATCAGAATCTTTCAATTAAAATCAGTTTAAAAAAAGGAAGCCGTTAAAGTTTGCATACTTGAAGACTAGCTTGATGAACAGCCAAATGTACAGATCATAATAAAGCTGTGTTTTGCAGATTTCGCACAGTGGAGAACTATTAGCACTCAAGTTGCTTTTATGACCAACTGAAAGTGAGGAAACCCACACCAGCAGAAACCTTAATACTGCCTATTTGATATTGTCCTACTCGCCTCTCGTCCAAAAAGAAACAGAGCCACATTTTTGTGCATTTTCTGCCACACAGCATTTGAATAATTTATTAAAGTATTAAGTATCTCTGAAAGGTTCTATACTATGCACTAACGTTCAAGAAAGAACATTTTTACTGCTACAAAACAAAAGATTAACCATCAAAATAATCGCCAGATTACTCGTTTGCTCATGTACTTACAGCCCCAGTCTTTCCACTATACTAGACCTGTGAATTGAAATGCTTAGTTACCCTCTTGAAAGGTTACAAACTCTCAAATGGGTTTGGCCCTGGTGTGTCGGACTGTTGATAGCCTTAAGAGGGATCCTCGTAAAGCACTAGCTTAATCTTGTTATTCTTTTACTTCTAATGTAATTTTATGTAATGTAATTAGCAGCTGGGCCACTAGAGCCTGTTTTTTTGAAGACGGAGCTTATATTGTCTTTTTGTATGTTTGCTTGTTTTCTTGTGGGTCTTATAGATGTGGCAGACAGCTCCTTGGATCAAAAGCATGGATGTCAAAGCACCTTCAAAGAGCTCAACTATTTGCCTTCAAGCTCAGGATGCCCAGCAGCAAAGGAGCACTTTCCCATGATGCCTTGTTAGAGCCAGAGGACAAAAGGACTGTTGCCAAGGTAGCTATAGTTTCCTCAAAGTACCTTTGTGTCAGTGATCTGTTCTCATACAAACCCTGAATGCAGAGCATGGACAGTTTTTTTTATGCCCGTCAGATGAAGATCTCTGGGAGGGAAGCTGTTGTCTGGTGCAGTGTTTACAGTGAGGTTGTCCTATCTATAATAATTCCATAATTTATCAGAGTCAGAGTTAGTGTTGTATATCATTACGTGTAGCTGCAACCTAGAGCTAAGTAATATATCATCGCTGTCCAAAGAAAAACGTGTAGCTCTTTTTTTGGTCCATTTTCATTTTTTAACATAATTTATTCACAGCAGCTTTTGCAAAGATTTCATGATAGACAGACCAATAGAATTGCTCCAGAATTGCCTAGAATTAAACCTGTAACTTACACTGAAAGCAGAGAACGCTTTTCCTGCTTGCCTGGGAAGTTGATATTTTGGAAATGCTTGTTTTTCTTTGGACAGTGATGATGTTATGATTATGGTGTTATTAAGTGTTGTTGTGGTAATTATATTGGGGATCAGTAGTTCTAGAAAACTGAACAGACACTTATGGCCATTGAATATACTTTCTGTTTTGTCAGATTAACTATGAATTAAAATTGCTCTATCTTGAGCTGCTAGTCAGCAATGATGGCTAGAGGGTGAACGAATTCATTCCTCTCCAGAAAGTCTCCCATGTGGACATCAAATGGACTGCAGCTTTCTTGATATTAAAAAGTGGAGGGACACTCTGGATAGTCTCCTACAAAATATCTACAGGTATTAAATTACAGCATAAACAAACTGTGTGGTGGTAGGTGATTACAAACAACATTGAGGTGTAGGTTAAGTGTTGAGGTTAGGGTTGGGGTTAGGTTTAGGAGTAGGTGTAGGTTTAGTGTTGAGGTTGGGGTTAGGTTTAGGACTAGGTGTAGGTAAAANTAGGTGTAGGTTTAGTGTTGAGGTTGGGGTTAGGTTTAGGACTAGGTGTAGGTAAAATAATGAGGTTAGGTTTAGGAGTAGGTGTAGGTTTAGTTTTAAGGTTGGGTTAGGGCTAGGACTAGGTGTAGGTTTAGTTTTGAGGTTAGGTTTAAGTTTAGGAGTAGGTGTAGGTTTAGTTTTGAGGTTGGGGTTAGGTTTAGGACTAGGTGTAGGTTTAGTTTTGAGTTTGGGGTTAGGAGTAGGTGTAGGTTTAGTGTTGAGGTTGGGGTTAGGTTTAGTACTAGGTGTAGGTTTAGTGTTGAGGTTGGGGTTAGGTTTAGGACTAGGTGTAGGCTTAGTTTTGAGGTTAGAGTTAGGTTTAGGAGTAGGTGTAGGTTTAGTGTTGAGGTTAGAGTTAGGTTTAGGAGTAGGTTTAGTGTTGAGGTTAGAGTTAGGTTTAGGAGTAGGTGTAGGTTTAGTGTTGAGGTTAGAGTTAGGTTTAGGAGTAGGTGTAGGTTTAATGTTGAGGTTAGAGTTAGGTTTAGGAGTAGGTTTAGTGTTGAGGTTAGAGTTAGGTTTAGGTGTAGGTTTAGTGTTGAGGTTAGAGTTAGGTTTAGGAGTAGGTTTAGTGTTAAGGTTAGAGTTAGGTTTAGGAGTAGGTTTAGTGTTGAGGTTAGAGTTAGGTTTAGGATTATGTCGAAGGATAGATTTAGTAGAGTAGTTTAAGTTCAGCTGCATTTAATAGATATTTAGTTGAAAGTGTGTTAGAAATACAATCAGCATCTACAAAGCATCTACAGTGGACCATCGATGTTGACTACAACTACCACATAAAAAAATAGCATGTTAATAAAACAATTTTGTAAATGTTGATTTGATTGCTCACCTACAAAAACTAAAATCCAGTTTGCTTAGTTTTTTGTAAATTCTGCACTTTTTTCTGTCAGTGTTGTTAAGGAAAAAAAGGCTCAAATAAGGGACCTACAAAACAAGCCGGAATGGCATTTCATTACTACTGTGAAAAATGGCTTAGAAAGACACCGTAATTGTACTGTCGAATTTGATTTAGTGCCTCAAAGTACTGTGAAGTGTTTCATGCAAATCATTGTTCTCACAGTTTTACGTAGTATTTTCAAACGTGGAATTTTTGGGGCTTTTTTCATTCGTTCCATCTTATTACACTTCAGAAAAACTAAATATCCTGAAAGCTATTGCATGCAGAAGCATCTATTACATCTATCTATGAAAAATTGGCATGGCTGTAATAAAATCTCATCTTAAATGATAACTTTGTAAGAGACAGGTGAAAATGATTACTAATTTTTGGTGTATATTAATGTAGTGTGATTTTTTTCATAGCAATTGTGGATCATGTCTGTTGGTCAGTTTGTCAGTGAATTAGTGTGGTGTTTTCAAATGGTGTAATACAGTAAAAGGAAAAAGAAATTTTATGTTTTGATGTGAAAGCAATGAAATGCAAATTGAAGAGGTTTAAAAATGACATTTTGCTTGAATTTCACCATAATCAGAAAAACAAATCTGTACCTTGACCTCAAATGCAAGTTAAGGACAACAGTTTTGCTGTTGTAAGTGCCGTGCCGTCTCGTGTCCACTGAGCAGCCTACTGTAACGTACACTCATGTGTACTTTTGTTAAAGCATGGAAAACAGGCTGCTGGTTTACCTGCCTTGCTCTGATGAACTTGTGTCTGGCTGAGTTGCGCTCCAACACCAGCTTTGTGCATAATAACGAGGTGCTGCAGCTCCTCTCATTGGCTGGCTTGTGTTCCTAGGCTGTGGAGCAGCTATTCTCTAAAGCCACAGGATTGTCTTGCTCACTGGAATGAATCTGATGGAATATTTGGACGGAGAAGAAAGTGCAAGGCAGACGAGTCCTCACCAAGGCATATTAAAAGCTTTTCAGTTGTACCATACCAGAAAGTTGTGTCTGCAGTCAGTTGGCGAGAATTGTATTGACAGAAAAACAGAACAATAAAAACAGAAGAAGATGTAAAATCCAGTGTGATGCATTAATGTCAAGGCAGAAACTCAAACAGCATAGATTTTGAAATACTAGAATCTGTTATGTTGATAATTAAGCATGAAATTAATTTACTTGTTAAGAACTTAACCAAGAGTGGAGTGATGTGACCTGGTTGATAGTAGTTAAACTCTAAATGTAGTTTAGTATAGACTATACTTTCTGTACAGCGGTGGTGATGGAAACCAGGGGTCCCGATGTTTACAAAACAAATATAACCATTTTATTTACTTTCCAAAACCAGTAGTGAACCTACATGTGTCTACTGAGTTTTATACATAGTGCTGATGATGACAAAATAGTGGTGATTCTGAAAATAGTCGTTTGGGATTACTTCTTTTGGGATTACACCCTGTATGTAACACTTCGCCAAAGAAAGGAGTTTCAAACATCACGTTTTAGGCTAAAACCTTTTCACAGAGTTATCATAAAACTGTGACTCGGGCATCAGGCATTTCACCGTAATCAATTCATGTAGTAATTCTGTGAGCTACATATAAATAGAAAGTAAAATCTTTAGATGTCTGGTTCCTATCACCACTTAGTCTTTATATAACAAAGCATTTCACATCAAACCACTCTGAATGACGTTTAGCAAAATATGCAGAATTCCTCATTAAATACAAATAATTCTATTTTTGAATGTAAAAGTTTAAAAAATGCAAAAGATTACACAAGTTTCATGTTCGGTTGATTGTCTAAGTAGAAAACAAGGTAGACATCTGCCACAAGAAACACTTTTTATAGCAATTCTCTGCACATTTTAGTAAAAGGTGATTTGTCCAAATGTGTAGTACACGTAATTATCCCTCAAAAAATAGAAACTGTGCGCTAAATTTGAAAGGAAACAAATTTCAACCAATGAAATCAACAAATCATGAAATATGACCAGGATTGTTTACATTTTTGCACGCACCACCACTGTGTTCATTTTTCCTCCATTGATTTTTATGTATTTAGTATATTTTTAGTGATCATTCTAAATCGTACTAGCATATTCAAAGCGAATCACAGTGAAACATTCTTTTGAATAATTGTGAGGTGAATTATTATACAATATATATATGGGTTAAAATGTTTAGAGTTGGTTACGACTGCACTGTCAAGAAGGCCAGAGCTGAGTTGTGTGTGTACTGGATTTGTTTGATTTACAAGGTGACTCGTTACATGAAGCAGTCATATACATGCATGGTTTTGCTATTTGTTGACTCTTTGGCTCTGACCTTTAACGATTTTGTCTTGCTTGTAGATTCCGCTGATTGTGTGGCCAAAGACCTGGACAAGATGTTGGCGCATAGTTTGTTGAAGGTATTGACCCCATGGTATGAACTGTATGCGGTTACAGTTGTTAGGTGTTTGTACTCAGAAGGTCCACCAGCTCGTCAGGTTTAATATGTAAGCCACATCACTGGAAATAATTAACCCATTCAGTTAACGTTCATGAATAACACCTTAACAAAGTTTGAAAAGGGTCAGGAGCTGGAACTCTCTGAACAAGGACACAGAGTGTCCATGATGTAAAACTGCTATTTGAGTGCTAATGGCGCCCCCTTGTGGAGAATTGATAGCTTTCTAAAAGTGAGTGAGTGAGAGAGTTGCGAGCCAGTTCCATGAGATGCTTCATGTTTAAAAATACTGGGACCCACATTCAGAAATACAGGCAAAAAAATATGGAGAAATAAAAGGACCAGGTACCAGGTAACAAAATAAAAGAGCCATATACAATATCCACAATGGGAGGAAATCAGTGCCAAACATTAAATAATGAAACATATGTTTGAAATATATACTTGATTATTACTGGAGTCAGCTGCTGGTGTAGGTACTGCTGATAGAACTGAAGAAGGGAGCAAACCAAACCTGGAGTTCTTCTAACTGTGTTCCTCAGACCAACATATGTTAATATCTTTACTGAAAGCTATGACTGTCTAATCATGACGTTTTAGCTAACATGTAATAACCATATAAATAAATGCAATTAACACTTAATTCTCTATTTAATTAACAAATAAAGTATTTTTTGAGAGACAGCTGAATGCTTTTAAAGTACAAGCTTAAAGTTGCCAAAATCGGATACCTGTTGTGGATACTTGGTAGGCTCCCAAGTGACGACAGAAACTGCTGCAGCTCAAGTAAACAAACATTACTCTGTTGCCCTCTAAAGGTGATATAGCACCAGTCAGAAGTTAGAACCTTGACTGTGTTTGTGTCTCAGTAAATGTGTTTTCTGCTTCCTTGTATTTGCAAGTACTTGAATCTATGTCAGTTCTCAAGTCACATCATGTTTGTTGTGAAGTAAACATTTGATTGTGAAGGCCGACGGTAGGAAAATAATTGCAGCCAGCTTAAATAACTGTAATTGTGTAATACTTGTGACAGGCCTACTGAAAACAGTTAATGTATGCTTATTTGTATTTATTTATTTATGCTATACAGTATTTTTACAGGTAAAACCACACTTATTTAAACAGTTTTAATGGTTCATTAAGATCTTCATCTTCATATAGAATATTTAAAATATCAGGTATTAAACTACAGTTATGAAGTCCAGTCTCCTCCGATGTAGTTATATTGTAATGTGAAGCGCACAGATGTGAGAATATGTGTGGAACATGGATTAGAGTGTGGTTATGAATTATTATACTTTGCTTTGTCCTTAGGCTGTACGTGGTGCACAGCAGATTGCCTTGTGTCTGTGGAGACTGAGGGGCCCACACAGCAGGTAAAGACTTCATGAGCACTGCATGTTTTTGTGCGTGCGAGAACCGAGAGACTGGTAATCCCCTACTAGTGGGCTGGTGTTTTTATTAGCTTACACGCTGAACGAAAATGGGATGTGCCTCAGGACAGAGCCTTGTTGTTTTTCTGACTTCAAGTGTGGACAGACTGCGCCCTCTGCTGGACAAGGAGTGGAACTGTTGACAACCACAACACCTGTATATATGGTTAAATGCTCCTCCCACGCTTTGTGTGTGTGAAACCAATAAAACTCTGTTCTTGACCTCAAGCAGTCAAACAGCTTTAAATGGCTTTATTCACATGCATGTACTCCTTGAAACATGTAGCCCCTTGAAACCAGTGTTTGGCTTCTGCCTGGTTCAAGTAATCCAGGATAGGTTGGTTCTCACTAGTACGGCCTATTCTTGATTACTTGTTTCAGGAGGAAGCTACCAGCAGCAGAACGGAAAGCCCTGCCTGACCATGGGCCTTTACTGGAGAGGAAATTAATTATGCTCTGTTTTGCAATCAGCGTGATAAGTCATTTCCAAGAAGGAATTTGTCAAAGACTTTGGTGTGGTTTTAGATCAGTTAGACTGGACTATAGAACCATAGGTAGAGTAACTAGAAGCTTTCATTTCCTTGTGTATGTTATTGTGAAGGTTTTATGACGACTTGGCTGTACAATGACACTTGGCACGATTTACAGACTTCAAAATAGAGCGATGCTTAAACTTGTCAGCTACGTTTGCAAAAATATCTGCAGTTTTAACTTAAACCTATTTGTAAAAATAAATGAGTAAATTTACTTACAAATAAATAAAGTATATACATAAAAAACTTAAACTATCACTGTCAAGACAAGACCGTGTGTCTTTGTTCTGTGTTTGTTTTGTGTTGTTTTGTTTTTTTACATAACTTGCTAACCTTTATTGATTTATGTTTTTATCATTACAATCCTTATTCCCGGAGTGCACCCATATATACTTTACTCACTATTTTGATTTTTAAAAAAAAACAACCTTTGTTTAATGATTAGTTTAAACCTTGTTATAATAATTAGTTATGTTAAATATTATATATATATATATATATATATATAT
>JAVGWN010002590.1:0-10983 GCA_034552555.1 Semaprochilodus insignis
TGTATATACCCTGCATCTCTCATCTACCTCAGCCTTACCATAGTTCTATATGGAAATGTGTACATCTGGATATATCATAGGTTTTATTCATAACTTATATATATATAATTTATAATGTATATTACAATAAACAGAGATTTTGTGCTTAGTATTGTATATATTTATTGTCTAATGTATATTTTTTGTATCTAAGTACTGTAAGGGACTACGCACCTAAGTTTTTCACTCACCTTCACACCTGTGAAAATGTGACGTGACAATAAAAGTGATTTGATTTGATTTGATTTGATTTGATTTGATTTGATTTGATTTGCGAATGCATTCATGAGCTGAACCTCAACTGAATGTGAGTCCTGCAGAAAAACAATGATCCTAAAACAGCAGACACCGAAAGCAAAAGGAATTCAGTCTAAAGTCCAGGTCGGTTAAAAGTCATAAATATGTTTTCAACTCTGACTCTGAACCGATTCGGCAAAATCTTCCATATGCTGCATGTGTAGCTGACTGATTGTAATAGAATCTAATGGTCAGGTGCTTAAGTGAGCATTTTCCGCAGAACTGAGAGTTAAGACTGTCGCAGCTGATAGAGACGGGTTGAAAATGATGGAGTTCTGCTTTTAGCACTGCTTAGGCCACATATGTAAAGCAGGTCACGTCTGCATGGCGTCGAGGGAGGCCGGGATGGGGCGGTTAGATATTAGCTGACGTAGGCTTTGTGTCCCAGGGAGCCGCTCGCCTGTCCTTTGCTTAGCGGTAGTTATTAAAGCTGTAAATATCAGCAGGACATTGATTTGATGCAATGAGCTAGCCCTCCTCTCTCCTCTCCATCCATGTGGTTTTCTTGGAACAGTTCTTACTTTCCTAAACACTTGGTAAGGTCTCTCACTCACTCGCTCTCTCTCTCACCCAACACCACCCCCCACCCCCAACCTCCTTTTGTTTTCATCAATTGTTTACTTCCTAATAACACATCAGTTTCCCAAACTAATTACAGACTAGGCTAATGATTGCTGCAGGGTGGCATTTCTGCATTGCGCTTGAAAGGGGTCCCTGCGTTTCTCCGCGGCCCACCGGTCCTCATCCCCACATCAATCCCCAAGTCTCACGGCAGCGGAGGTTTAATTAGCATTTTCGCTCCGCCAGTTTGAGCAGTGGTCGAGCAGCAAGAGTCCTTCAGGGAGCCTGGGGTGATTGGCCGCGGAGCCGAGACTATGGAAGCAGAACTTTCGCATTGTTGCCAAGCCATCGTTTAACCTGTCACTCATTTTCAATGGAGGGGTGAGCGGTTTTTTAAAAAGGTGCGGTGACTGTTCTTTTTGGAGCTGATTGCCTGTCGCTCGCTCAACGTGCAGCTGTTTCTCTTGTTCTGTAGCATGTGGGGAATTCAAAATCTCCCCGGAATTCATTCATTGAGATGTAAACAAAGTCATTCAGAGTGGTTTGGTGCGCATTGGTAGAGACTTTGATTTCTTTACAGCAGTGATGATGGGAACCATATATATATATATATATATATATATATATATATATATATATATATACACAATATATAGCTATTTTAGTTATTGTCCAAAACTGCCAGTGAACCTACATGTGTCTTCTGAGCTTTTATATGTCATGCTGATAAGACTGTTTTGCCTCACAATGGCCTGCATGTACCCCTCCAACATGAATGGCTTCTAGTATATTTTAGGCCAATAGGTTCTCTCAAAACTATTGGAAAACAATATTTCCAGCATTGTGCAACAAATCTGTATCAATTTCATACAGTAAAGCTCTGTGAGGAAGTTATCAAATGCCTCCGACGTCTGGTTCCTATCACCACCTCTGTAAAAACTGTGCATCAGAAGCTCATCAAACTGCAGGTAGGATACTTTGNGCATTGTGCAACAAATCTGTATCAATTTCATACAGTAAAGCTCTGTGAGGAAGTTATCAAATGCCTCCGACGTCTGGTTCCTATCACCACCTCTGTAAAAACTGTGCATCAGAAGCTCATCAAACTGCAGGTAGGATACTTTGATAGCTTTGAAGTCTCCTTATCAAACATACCACCAGCACTAAAACTACAAGCAAGTCAGCTTCTTATTTGCCAGATTCTCATTTGAATGTTCAAGTTGGACCTCAAAAGGTATTATTATTATTATTATTATTATAGGACGCCTCAGGTGTCAAAATGTAACCATTTACCATTTAAGGTGGTATTCTAAGAAGAAGCTGCTGAATATCTGAATATTAGAAAATGTTGCTACACTGTATTAATGATAAGCTCAAAAAATGTGACTGTGACTGAAACATACCTAATACCGGGCAATACCTCCATGAGCACCAATAACAGCTGTGACTGGATTTGCCATGTACGACATGTTTATGGATATAGGCCACATCAATGTTCAGACACTCTTGCATCAAAGAAGTGGTCAGTGGGGCCAGATTTGGTGGATGCCCTTCCCTGATGTTTTACTGGTTGCTCCAGGTAGTCCCAGATGTGTGAACGCTCCTGAATGTTCATCATGCCAATCAGTTACATTTGCAGCCCTGTGAACATGAGAACTGTCATCTTGGAATACAGGGATGGGAATGTTATGTTCCTCGGTAAGATGATGAGTAAAAGGCAAAACCTGGTTGTGCCAGCAGCTCAATGTAGGTAGGCACTGCGGTTCAACTTTACTGTCACCTCAACCAAAGGACTCATTTCCAAGTAACTGAAAGACCCCCAGAACATCACAGAGGGGACTCATTATGAGCATGCTAGATAGGATAAATTGTAGGAACACCAGTGCAGGACTAATAGTTGTATTTTTTTATTTATTAAAATCATTGTGCCTGTTGTGTTTAAACTCTGCCAGTGCTGTTGTAATACTCTTTTTCAGTAGAAGTAGATGTAGAAGTTTTGGTTGGAAACAAAAGAGTTAAACCTTGAACCGTCCAGCAAACTAGCCCAAGCAGGATAGTTTCCTCTGTGGTAACAAGGTAGTTACAGCCAAGCAAGCTCATTGATTAGGTGTTGGACTGAAGGCCTTACACATTAGATTAAATACCAACATATGTAGGGGAGACCGAAGACACAACCAGTCATGTTTTGATGTGACCATTTTGTGAGGAATAAAAAGGTCTTCTAGACGTTCTAGACACATCACCGTGAATACATGCCATAGCCTAGCAAGGTTCCAGTTAATTGTTAGGAATGGAAAGCTGGAGTGGAAGCTCTAGGCCAGAACCATATATGCTTTACTGAGCAAGGCGAAATGTATCCTGACAAGACCTCATATCTCAATATCTCCAATCTAAAAAGAGTTTATTCTATGATGGTGTTGACCATTTCTATTGGTTTATGTAAAGAGTGAATTTTGGCATTTTCAGATTGAAATAATTAAACTAAACTTAATTTAAAAATCAACACGAATCAAGATTCAGGACTTTGTGCCCATATGGAATATAACCTAGTGGCTCCTTTCTGAAGTTTTGGGACTTGCACCCATGGGATCCATGGATTTCTGAGAATAATTGGGGTCAGACCCGGATTCTGAACTTTATAATTAATGTTTCTTTTCTGTCTTCAGACGTTTTGCTCTTAGGAGCTGTGCGGAAATAATGAGACCCCAACACTGAAAACGCACTCAAACAGCATTTAAACAATGTTCGGCCAGCTCAGAATGTCAATGCTGCCAAAGCTTTGGAGGCTGAAGTGAAGATAATTAACAAGAACCTTTTATCAAGCCAACTTATCAAAAGTAAGCTGTTAGCAGAATAGTCCACCTTTTTGTCAGCCCAGTTCATCTGTAATGTACTGTTGATTCGCCTTTAACACTATAGAAACGAACAGTAAAAATCCTTCTGGCTGAAACTTCATTTCTAATAGAGGCCAGTAGGAAGTTGTGGAGTACTGTGATCAAAAAGTGACTATAATAGAAATTCAAAACTACAACCAACAGCAAAGGTCTAAAGAAGAGTAAGAATGTCTTCCCAAAGCTGTTCTTATGAAGTTCTGAATTTGAAAAAGCAGTAAAGAAATCGTTCCAGTTATATTCCTTTCCTTATGGCGGTGGTCACCTACCCTGCTCTAGGAGATTCACTTTCCTGCCGAGTTTAGTTCCAACCTTCCAACCTGCTGCCCCATCCCCTCAAACCTCACAGTAATGCTTCTGAGCCAGCTAATCAAGGACTTCTGAAGGGCTTAACTTAACTGGTGATGAGGCCATGGCTGGAACTAGACTCTGTACGTAGGTAGATCTCCTGGGTCAGGTTGGTGACTGCTGCCCTGGGGTTTTCTTGTATCCACTGAAATGAACAGGGACCTGTCCACCACACTCTCAATAGATTACCACAAATTCAGATTAATCGAGACACTGTAGGCTCTCTATCACACCTCTTCACAAAGACGGAGATAGTGGCTCAACTGTTGCTGCACAGTTTGCGTTGGTCATCCTCTAGTCCTTCATTCAGTGGTCACAGGACGCTGCCCTCAGGGCGCTGTTGGGTGGATGGTTTTGGTTGGTGGGCTATTTTTAGTCCAGCAGTGACACTGAGGTGTTTAAAAACTCCAGCAGCACTGCTGTGTCCGATCCACTCTGATCCAGTGTTGAGAATGACCTACCACCCAAATAATACCTGCTCGGTGGTGGTCCTCTGGGGGTCCTGACCACTGAAGAACAGGATAACAAAGTATACAGAGTAACAGATGGACTACAGTCTGTAATTGAGCTGACTCCACACAGAGCCACTACTTATACAGAAATTAAACTAATGAACGAATATCCAAGTAGTCTAATATTTGGGTTAAGTCCTAGAAACCAATGTTCGCCCGAATGTTCATGTTAACATAGAAAGTGTATTATCATCATCATATTTTAGCTGATTGTTATGTAGCTTTCTCAACATGAAGACCTTCTTCTATAAAGAGTGTTCCAGAAACCCCACCAAGCCCCTCCTGCCGTTCAGTGCATTAAAAGCCGCTCCTCATGAAGGCACTGACTGTTATTTACTGCCGGGTTTATGACTCTTCTATTAACACCATATCAGCGGCTGTACCGGCCATTCAAAACATTTTACATGCAATTTATGACCCATTAAGAAACAATTTATTAGCTGTAATTGCGTGTATGAGAGAGAGAGCACGAGAGAGATACCACCAATCCCCTGCTTGTTCGGCCAAGCTATTATGTCCCGCCAGCGAATTGGAGGACAATGGTCAGGCACACAATGTAACGGGCGGCCTCTGTTCAATTCGGCACGACACGGTGGATCCCGCTCCGTGCACAGAAAAGCTTATTTCTCCAGCGAATGGATGTGAAAGACCCGGCATGCTTTCGCTTTTAAAGATACACCACTGCTTTTGAAGATACATTTCAGGACATGATTGAGTTGAAATGGGCTGTGGAGTACAAAAGAAAGACAGAGCGCGAGAGAGAGAGAGAAA
The DNA here is from genome assembly GCA_034552555.1 of Semaprochilodus insignis. Taxonomy (NCBI): domain Eukaryota; kingdom Metazoa; phylum Chordata; class Actinopteri; order Characiformes; family Prochilodontidae; genus Semaprochilodus; species Semaprochilodus insignis. The sequence goes on from JAVGWN010002590.1 coordinate 5,420, forward strand.
GAGGTGATAACTGTTTGAAAGGCCGCCATTTCTGACTTCCCTGTGGAACACACAGGATCTCTCTGATTATTCCAGTGATATGCTAATCAGCCTCTTTCCATCTATGCATATGCTAATCTATTCTCAGCTCCGGCTGTGCTCTATATATATACATACAGTTGAAATCTCAGCTCCACCGCAAGGTAATTGGACCTGAAATTGCGGAAGGTTGTTCAGAGCTTGTGTGTGGGATGCCCAATCTGTACCGGCTCTGATTCTCCCTGTGTCTCAAATTGAGAACTTGTCTAGTGCACTGGATTGTGCGAGTAGTGTTTTCACACTGAGAAATAAAATAGAATATAGTTGGGGATGGATCAGAGGGAAAACAAGGCCATAGCCATGAACTGAACATTGGAGGTGGACTAAATCTACCGGGGGAGGGGCTACTCTGGTATCTCCTCCCAGTCATTCACTACAATGATTAATACTGTAAGTATGCGCCCAGAAGGATTCAACCGACAGAAGTGAAACTAGCTTGGTGGGTGGGTTTGACATCATGAGACATGCGAATGATTCAAGTTTCATGCTTGGCTGCACATGTGACGTTAAGTACCTGACTGTCTATATAAGGTCGTCGTGCTGTTGTGTTGGTATCATCTGTTTTTAGGAGAACTATGCCTCAGAGAAGAGTGTTGAGCAGTTGGGAAAGTTGGAGAGGGGTCGCATCGTAGCTCTGGGTAGCAGGATGGTCTTATCGACGTATTGCCCGCCGTACTGGTCATGCGGACACTACCATAGCACACTGTTGGTGTCAGTGGATAGAAGAAGGCACGTACGAGAGACATGAAGGAACTGGGAGACCTACGCATACCACAGAGAGGGGGAACTGGCGAACTGTCTAGAATGACAGCCTGTCATCTCCAGTGACGAGTCCCGCTTTTGTCTTGGTGGAGACGACCAAGAAATCACAGAAGTTACAGAAGTTACAGACTGTAGTCCATCTGATTCTCTGTATACTTTGGTACCCTGTTCTTCAATGGTCAGGACCACCACAGAACCACCACAGAGCAGGTATTATGTGGGTGGTGGATCATTCTCAGCACTGCACTGACGCTGGTGTGGTGGTGGTGGTTTGTTGGTGTGTGTTTGGCTGGTGTGAGTGGATCAGAGACAGCAGTTCTTCTGGACACCTCGGTGTCACTGCTGGACTGAGAATAATCCACCAACCAAAACTATCCAGCTAACTGCGTCCTGTGGGCAGCGTCCTGTGGGCAGCTTCCTGCGGGCAGCGTCCTGTGAGCAGCGTCCTGTCAGTGTCACTGCAGTGCTGAGAATAATCCACCACCCACATAATACCTGCTCTGTGGTGGTCCTGTGGGGGTCCTGACCATTGAAGAACAGGGTAATAAAGCATACAGACAAACAGATGGACTACAGTCTGTAATTGTAGAACTACAGTTGCTCCTATAAGGTCAGTGGAGTTGATAAAATGAACAGTGAGTGTAGATACAAGGAGGTGGTTTTAATGTTATGGCTGGTGGGTGTGGTCTGGAATGTAGTAACCATACGGTACATACCATACGCTTGCAGATAGCTCTGGTCTGATTGAAAGTGTCACCCCCACAACCTTCCCGTTCCCAACAACGAACAGCATGGGTCTATTTTTCCTCTTGTTGCGAGCATCATACCAAGCATTCACAAAACACTGCTGTGACGGTTTTAAATTAGATTTCATTCATTTGTAAACGATAGAGGATCAAACTGTGGAATCTGGTTCTAGTAGAACAGAACCGCGTTCTCCTGATTCCTGAAACCGAATAGGTAGATGATACAACGCCTTAACTAGGACTGAAGTTTCACAGACTGGAACCCCAACTTTCCAGAAAACGCATTTCATTTTCCACCAGCCCAATGCCGTTCATCTTACTCCCTCCAAGTCATCCTAAATCCCCCAAGTCATCCTGAGTGCATCGACTGGCCAGCAGGACGTACTAAACTGCTCTTCAATTACCGTGACTGCGGTTATACTGAATTAGAGCGATAGCAATCATGTTTGCTTTGTTAATAACGAAGTTAATTTACATAAATATTGGAAGAGGCTCTATTTCCAAGGAGATAAGGAGTAGGCAAATAAATACATTAGGAGATGAGCAATTAGATAAACAAATAAATTGGTGATTAATTTTTGTCTGGCTGAGTTGTTAAGAGGAAATGCATAGTGTGATTGACTCCTGCTGTGGGCAGTATGCATTTTTAAACTGTTTACTGCAAGATAAACAAACAAAACACAGTTCCAAACTGGCCAATAATGATCGACCCAGTGAAATATAGATAGTCAGTTAAGTGGACATTACTTATGGATTACTTAGGCTCACTGGCCATTTTATTAGAAACGCCTCTCTTGTAGCTCCATCTTGCTGGTGTACTGTTAGAGACTATAGTTGATGGACGATTTGTGTGCAGTCTTCCACTCCTTCATCAGTCGGTCACAATCTGAACACTGAGCTGCTGTTGGCTGGATCTTTTTGGGTGGTGAACAGTCCGCTTTCAACCTCTTAGTGACTCTGAAGTGTAAAAACCAAAATAAGTGGAGCCAATGAGTGGACACACAAAGTAGGTGTTTCTAATAAAGTGGTCAGTGAGTGGACACACAAAGTAGGTGTTTCTAATAAAGTGGTCAGTGAGTGGAAACATAAGGTAGGTGTTTCCAATAAAGTGGCCGGGGGTGGAAGTACAAGGTAATTGTTTCTATTAAAGTGGCCAGTTAGTAGATATATAAGGCAGATGTTTCTAATAAAGTGACCAGTAAGTTGAAGTACAAGCTAATTGTTTCTATTAAAGTGGCCAGTTAGGGGAAATACCATGGGGGTCTTATGAAGTGGCCGGCTAGTGGAAATATAAGGTAGGTGTTCCTAATAAAGTGGCCACTTAGTGAAAGCACAAAGTAAGTGTTTCTAATAAAGTGGCCACTTAGTGAAAGCACAAAGTAAGTGTTTCTAATAAAGTGGCCAGTAAGTTGAAGTACAAGATAGGTGTTTTTAAAAAAGTGGCAAGTGAGTGAAAGTACAAGGTAGGTGTTTCTAACAAGGTAGGTGTTTCTAATAAAGTGGCCAATGAGTGGATGTACAAGGTAGGTGTTTCCAATAAAGTGGCCAGTTAGTGAAAACAGAAGGTAGGAGTTTCTAATAAAGTGACCAGTGAGGAGAAATTCAAAGGGGTGTCTTATAAAGTGGCCAGTTGGTGGAAATAACCTGCATCAAGTGCATTACATCAGTGGATTTGTGTTGCTTTTTCTATAGTGTTAGCATTTTCACTAGCGCTTGTGTCAAGCATAAAACGGAGACACAGCAATGACATTTTGTGGTTTTTTTTTCTCGGTTCTGCCCTTTCTGTCTTCCAACAGTGCATGTAATTATCCCTCTGTCCCCCAGGACTGGATGTGTAATATCACTCCTTTGATTATTCTTCTGTTAGTTTAGACCACATTAGATGTAGTTAAATAACTGAACGTGGATGAATGTTGCGACGACAGTTGTCATTTGAATTAAAAGGGCGGGGTTTATGGTGTTGCTCCTCCGACTCAGTTGGTCCGTGTGGAGAGTTAGATAATGTTTCAGAATCAGCGGTTGTTCTATTGCAAGCCTTCAGAGCAGCGCTATCTTGGCACATAGTGTCTGAATATGAGGAGTAAGAGAATAAGCTCTGAGATATTGGCTCAGGCGTCTGCATGTGTGTACGTGCCACTGAGTGCTGCCGTTTCACAGTCATCGTGTCTGTGCCCTCATGAAGTGTAATTAGGTTTGGCCTGGGCTGTGGGGAACACACGCACACACTCGCATGCATGCCGAATGAGGGAAGCTTATCAGCAGGGAGCAGACAGAGATGAGTTTTGTGTCTCCTCATGCCTGGCCAGCGACCCGTCTGCTCAGCAGTAGCAGACAGAAACAAGCACACATACCCAGATGCAGTAGGAGATACACAAACATGCATACTTATCTCAAGGATACACTTTACCACTGTGTCAGTTCACTTCCTCTTACCTCAATAAAGCGTTTCTGTCATTAATCTTTTGGGATGAGAGTCAGAGTTAAGTCTCGAATCTTTGAGTGAAAGACAGAGTCTTGAAACTCTGGGGTGAGAGTTTGAATTAAATTTAGAGTCTCTGAGATACGAGTCCGATTCGAGTCTTGAGTTGCTCAGGTTCGAGTCTAGTATCTCGCCTAGTATCTCTGAGGTATGAGTCTGTGTCAAGTTTAAAATTTCTGGGGTTTGAGTTTGAACTGAGTGAAAGTCTTGAGTCTCTGTGGTGCAAGTCTGAGTCAAGTCTCAAATATCTTAAGTGCAAGTCTCGTGTTTCTGAGGTATGAGTCAGAGTCAAGTCTTGAGTCTCTGAGGTGTTAGCCTAGTCTCGTCTATTATCTCTGAGATGTGAGTCTGAGTCAAGTTTCAAATTTCCTGGGCGAGTCTGAACTGAGTCAAAAAATCCAAGTCCGAGTCAAGTTTTGAATCTCTAAGGTGCAATTCTGAGTCAAGTCTCAAATATCTTAAGTGCAAGTCTTGAGTTTCTGAGGTGTGAGTCCAAGTCAAGTCTTGAGTCTGAAGTGTGAGTCTGAGTCAAGTTTCGAGTCTCTGAGGTGCTGGTCCAAGTCAAGTCTCGAGTCTGTCTCGAGTCAAGTCTGATTTGAGTCTTGAGTCTGTCTTCAGGGAAGTTGTGGGCTACCTGGAAGATCACCAGGTCAATTCCCTGAACCGACAGGACACAAACGAAGTACCCTTGAGCATGGCACCTTGGCACCATGGATAGGTCAGCGAGTGTGGCAAGTGTGCTCACTGCCCCCAGTGTGTGTTTACTAATGTGTGTATGTGGGTATTTCACGTCACAGATCAAATGCAATAGACAAATTCCTGTGTGTACAAGCACAATTGGTTCTAAAGTCTAATTCTAATGTCTTCAGTCTAAAGCTTTAGTCTTGAATCAAGACTTGAGTCAAGTCTTGACTAAGTGTGAGTCGGAGTAAATCTTCGAATCTCTGAGGTGCGAATCAGAGTTGAGTATTGAGTCTCTTAGGCACGAGTTTGAGTCAAGTCTTAAACTTCTGAGGTGCAGGTCCAAGTCAAGTCTTGGGTCTTTGAGGGGCAAGTCTGAGTCGTCTTGAGTTTTTGAGGTGCGAGTATAAGTTGAGTCTCAAGCCTTTGAGGTGTGAGTTTGAGTCAAGTCTTGAGTGTTTGAGGTGTGAGTTTGAGTCAAGTCTTTAGCTTCTGAGGTGCAAGTCTGAGTCAACGTTTGAGTCTTTGAGGTGCGAGTTTGAGTTGAGTCTCAAGCCTTTGAGGGGTGAGTTTGAGTCTAGTCTTGAGTGTTTGAGGTGTGATTTTGAGTCGAGTCTTAAGCTTCTGAGGTGCGAGTCTGAGTCAAGTCTTGAGTCCTTGAGGGGCGAGTTTGAGATGAGTCTTGAGTGTCAAGCAGTAATTTTACCACATGTTCCTGCACTGAAACCCTGTTACCTTGTAAATGACAGAACTAGGGCTGCCCTCTAGAAGTCGACGAGTCGAATCGTCAGTCGGAGACCCTTTGAGTCGACTGAGAA
>JAVGWN010002591.1:638-10982 GCA_034552555.1 Semaprochilodus insignis
ACAGTAACTCAGTAAGTGTAATGTGTTAGTGTACTGTAAGTAGTGTGTTGGTGCACAGTAACTCAGTAAGTGTAATGTGTTAGTGTACTGTAAGTAGTGTGTTGGTGCACAGTGACTCAGTAAGTGTAATGCGTTAGTGTACTGTAAGTAGTGTGTAGGTGTACAGTGACTCAGTAAGTGTAATGTGTTAGTGTATGTAAGTAGTGTGTTGGTGTACAGCGACTCAGTAAGTGTAATGTGTTCGTTATCTGTACTGAACTATTCCCATGCTGTGGGTCTTTTTACTTTAACTCCACTACATTTTAAAGTCTAATATCTTACTGTTTACTCCACTACATTATGGCCAAATCTGTCCTTCCTTTTGGCTTATGTGAGCATAAAAACATAACATGCCCAAACGAAAGAATCATGAAGCGAGCCCAACAATCAGGGTACAGTGGTCACTTTGATTTGAGCTTGTTTTGAGCTGTTGGACAGAGCTTGGTTCTAGCTAATGGAAACTAGACTCCTTCAGTGTTGGTGCTTATGATAATTTGAATAGACATCAGTGTCAGACTAATTAATGACCTCCTATAAAGACTGGTGGACTGAGAGACACTACAGTCTCTTCACCTAAACTGAGTTGATAAGTCTTGTTCCAGAACTGATAATAGAACATCAGAGCTATAATAAATCATGCTGCTGTTACTCTCCATACTTAAGTACATTTGAAGGTAAATACTTTAGTACTTTTACTCCAGTGGAGGTCTGAAAAGGGAGGAACTTCTACTTTTACTGGGGGAATGTTTTACCTTGGGTAACTCCACTGCAACTGAAGTACATGGTCTGTGTTGTTCGTCCACCTCTGTGTAATAGTGTCATATGTATAATGCATATGTAATTATGCCTAGCCCTAATTATAACTTTAACCTCACTAATAAAAATGAATTCTCTGAACTTTTTGAATTTCAAACAGCACCAGTGAAAGTGCATGTTTCAAAGGCGACTTAATTCTTTTTCTGGTGAGCTTTGCTTTTCTTTGGCATTCCTACATACCGTATATAACATGAATTCCTGCATGCAAAAGATGCCCGCAGATGCAAACTCAATAGAGCGTCTGTTATGGGCTATTGCGGTGGAAGGTCTCCTCATTAAGAAATAAATACCTTTGATCTAAGTGGTAGCTGACAGGCTGTAAGATAATGTAGAGGGAATCTTCAGTTCTTTTTAAAAATGTAATTAAAGCTACTCCCACTTCACACTTCTTTCTACTTTTTTTTCCACTTCATTTGTTCATGCTGATTAATGGCTATATTTACTTATCTCCATGCTGTAAACAAAGCAATGAAAAAAGCCCAAGCACAGCTTTCTCCTCATTTCAATAGTCCAACAACTCTAATTTCACCATCAAGACAGACTTTTCTTTTAACGCTGCTGTTTTTAATAGCCCTGCAACAAAGTAAACTGAAAGGTTTGCAACTGCTTTGCTGATTAAACTGTAATTTTCAGTGGGCAACTGTCGAAGTGCCGAACAGACTTGTTTGTTGTAATGGCTGCCAAAGCCCTGCAATTGAGATATTATGTTCTGTCATCCTTGGTCATCTTGTATCAGGGTAATGGTCAACAGAAGGACATTGCCTATTAGAGGTAATGGGAGTACCATAATGCTTGCTGGATAGTCATACAACTGTGCTTTGGGTTCAGCCACCCTGGTTTGTGTTACCCCAGAAGAAAATGGTTTTGATGATTGATTGATGAAGAAATCCCTTTATTTTGATGTCTGTCTATATAGGCAACTAGCCACCTTGGTTAAGTCATGAAAGGCTGGGAGATCACTGGGCTAAGATGCACTTGCTCAATCACTCCTATACTAGATTTGTCTTACTACTAATTGAATGATTGATGAAAAAAAATGTAATCAAGTTCTGCATCCATCTACGATGACAAATTAAAGGTAAAACCAGGTCGTTTTGTGTTTTAGTATGGTTTTGACCCATCACAAGCTAAGAGAAAGAGAACTGCTTCACAGTGCATTGGCATAGATTCTACAAGACTCTGGAACTGTAATGAAGGGATGGAACACCATTGTTCCGAAAAAAAAAAAGGAATCCTTTAACTCATGTTTTGATTAAGGTGGTGAAGAGTGCTCTTAAACATTCCAGCCCAACTTTTCTTGAGGGTGTCTGGTTGGGTTGAGATCCAATGACCGAAGGCTTCCTGACTCCATTATGTTCAAACTCCATTAATTGACCCCTCATACCCTGTGGATGGCGCCGTCACCCTGGAAGAGTCCACTCCCATTAAAATAAATAAGTTCCTGTCACAGCGCGGATAAGGGTGTGGACCCAAGCGCAGGGCGGGAACCCGCTTGTGCCGATATAAAAGGTTTATCCTCTTGCAAACAAGTTTCCTGGATGTGGATACACACAAAACGACATGTGTGAGGGGCAAACTGATAAGAGGGAAGTGCTTTTTCTGAACTTGTCTGAGGCGAGGATTGAACATCCTACCTTAGTAGTGAGGTACACGTGAGGCGTGTCGGAGGGGGTTTCGTGACTGAGTGTGAAAAGGGCGGGAAGCTCAAAAGAGACAGCAAGAGTGGTATGCTCAAACAAAAAAAGGGAATATTTATAAAAGAACAGAAAACTTTTCTTTTCTGGGTCATCACATTTTTCTCTTTCTTCGTTTTCTCTTGCTAAGTTTGACCCACGTTTTCTTCTTTATTTATTTTGTTTGCTTTTCTATGCGTGCATCTTGTCTCTTTCTCTTTTCTTTTGCAGCACGTTGCTTTGCGCTGTGCTAATACCGTTACCAGCTACCCCTCTACAAAGGTGTAGCTTTTCGCTAATACCGTTACCGGCTACCCCTCTACAAAGGTGTAGCAGTTGACGGCTGCTTGGTGGAGGCTTATATGGCCAGCGCATCAGGTGCAGCTCGTTGGGTGATCAGCCTGGGGCATTCTGGGGGTTGGAGTTCCGGGCTGTAGTTGCCTAGGGGAGGTGTCGCCGCTGCCGCCCTCTGCTGGCAGCAGGCAGCACCGGCCGAACCCTTACAGTTCCATCATAGCATATCAATGAGAATGCTGATTCAAGTAGGTCCAAACCATGCCAGCAAAAAGCCCTCTACTAGCATAACAGATCCACTGGATGCCCCCACTGTAGGGGTCAAGCATTTAGACCAGTACTGTTTTCTTGAGCTCTTTTTCCAGTGCATGGTACCAACTTGACTTGGCTTGACTCTACTTGTCTTTTATGGTTTTTCATTAGGTAAACCTGGTACTGGCTACTGTTTGGTAGCACCTCTGTTGGGGTTCCAAATGAGCTGCACTGATACCAAAAGCTGATATAAAAACACTCCAGAATACTGATTGGTCAGAGAGAATTATTGAGAGTGAGAAAGCACTTTTCCGTCCTCAAGGCGTAAGCTAACGCTATCTAGGTTAGCATAACCCTTTGCATCTCCTTTGAGCAAATTGTCTTGTCGTCTGAACTCTGATGTGGTATTTCCTGAACATGGTAGTTTCATGTGGCTTCACTATAACCGCATTTCCACCCTAAACACATATGCTAATACTCACGATTAGCATACCCTCTTGCAAGGCTTTGAGCAGCCAAAATTGTCTTGTCATCTGAACGCTGATGTAGTACTTCCCAAACCATCAGCCATCACAGCCTCTTCTGAACAAAATTTGTGTCCTTCATGTTACAGTAGTTTCATGCAACTGCTTGATGATGACCATCTACATGGAGGGGATACTTTATCAGCAGTGGAAAATGTAGCAGCTGGTGCCAAAAGTGTGTAGAGCTGAATCGAGTCAACTTGAGCCGAGCCATACCATGCAGTCAAAGAACAGCTTTGGTGTGTGCTGCACATGCACTTGTAGACCAGCACCTGTAGTTGTAGCACCACTGAGCTCTCCAATGTGCTTTCATTTTGTAGTGAGGGGTTTATGTTGTGCAGCCCTACTATAATATCCCTCGCCTTCTTAACGAATTCAGTTTCTGTTCAGTGACAGACACTTTGATCATTTCCTCTTGCCGTCTTGATTCAAAACTGAAGTCAACAGGGCCTATTTGGCCTTTTTAATAGCTTAATTGTACCATGTAGTGTGAAAGGTCATGTTGCCCAAAGCAGGCTCTCGGTCTGCTTAATTTGAACGAATAAATGACATCATCTACATCAATTTGATATATCCATTTCAGCAACGCAATGCAATCCCATGACCTTCATAACATAGCACTCCTGCAGCACCTCCACTGAGATGGGACCGTGGCCACTTCAGATCTATTTACTCTGTTGCCATTTGAGTATGTGCACTTGTCACTTCTACTCTCCCTTATGGTACGTGTTCCTGTCATGGTCTTCTAAAGATAAGAGAGTGACACGTTGCCATGGAAATGGAGATGAGTCATTGAGCACAGGTTAGCCACCGAGCGAGTGAGGTCAGCATTTATAAAGCTCCAGTGTAATAAGACGAGCATAAAACACCATTCAGGCCGACTGGAGTAGCAGAAGGAGGACTGCCTGACCCCATAGACTGGGGAAACGAAAGAGAGCCCTGCCTTACAGGTAATCTCTATTCTGGCCGTAACAATATTGTAGTAGGTTTAAGTATAATAGTCCTCACTGCAATGATTCATCTGGCCATCAGGCTAGTATAGGTTTATGGAAATGGACCTAAAAGAGGATGGGATGCCTTAAATGCGATGGACAAAATGGACTACGTGAACTGCATGCGTTTCTGCCCGCCTGGGTATTTTTGGTTGGTGAACTGTGTTCAGCCTGGCTGTTACAATGACACCATTGTGCTTTGTGAGCACCACATACACTATCATGCCAGTATAATGTCATCATCACTGAACTAACCCAGAAAATAATTGACACAGCATAATATCATAAGTCACCTGTGAGTGAACTGTACCTAATAGCATGTAATGCCTTCATGAGCATGAATAACAGCTGTGATTGGATTTGGCATGGACTGGACAAGTTTCTGGATGTAGCCACATCAATTTTCAGACACTCTTGCATTAAAGAATTGCCCAATTGGGCCAGATTTGGTGGATGCCTTCCCTACACAATTCTGAGGAGAATTTCCTGTAAACTGGGATTTTAGCCACTGCTGGTAGACCCATATGACCGTACGCTTCCACACACCTGCAGATTCAGCTACTTTCCTTCACAATATGGCCCAAATGCAATCACTCCTTTTAGCCAATCATTAACATCTGCTTTGCGACCCATTTTCCACACATGGAACGAGACGTTCACTGCACTGTACCACCTCTTCTCAATCTATGAATCCCGTCACTAACACCCCACAGGTATTCCTAGCCTCATCGTCCTCATGAAATGTCATCTGCAAGAGCCTGTTACTACCAAAGATACACAAGGTTATTTTGCATTAACATACAGAGGCCACGTATCAAAATTATCATTATATGAACTGAAAATATAAATGCTTCTTGGTACTAGAATCACAGAACCAATTATTTATAGTTGGCCAAAACAAAGAAGGAGGCATTGAAGAAGGAAATCAGAAATGCACCATCTGCATTTTAATGAAACATCAGGACTTATTTGGGAGTTTTTAACTACCAACCTGAGGGCTTATCTCATACAGCACCATCCAGAGACAGAGTTTACCAATGATGATAGAGTTCCCATTTGGTTCCCCCTCAAATTCACGTTCCTCTTCCTCAGGAAAATCAGAAAAATCAGCTCCAAACACTGCATCTACAGAAAGTGAGAAGGTTCATCATGCTACCCAAAATAATACCAAAATCAATTACCAAGTACTTTGGAGTTTGGTCCTCTTACCTGGTTAATACCTAGAACCTAGGGGACTGTAACAGAAAGTGGCACTGATATTACATATCAAAATTCATCTCCTTGCAACATTTTGACCTGAAACACAATGACTTTAATGCACTCTGCAGGTACATCAATGCTCCCTGAAGGGCAGTTGGCAAACATTGACTCTTGTGTGATGTAATCAAGAGTCAAAACAGTTCAGCCTCAAACTACGAGAGGTTACTGTGTGAAACTCAGTCTTCTCTCAGGGGCAAGACTAAACACATTTACTTTGTGCACCATGAATACTGCTAAAGAGCAATATCTGGACAATACCAGCCGTCTGGGTGCAAACCAGATCCATCACTGGAACATTTCAGATGGGCGGGCAATTTGTGCATATTGGGGGGCGCAGAGTTGGGGTCTATGGGCGGTGTTGTGGTGGTGCATATGATGTGTCGGCACTGTGGGTTGGGGGTTGGCTACCATATACCATATTACGCACGAGAATACATACAGCTTTTCATTTAAACTGCACTCAGTCAAACATAAACGACACAGCCACCGCTCACAACAGCAAGCTACTTCATCAGTGCCTCCTTGAAACAAACTACACATATATATATATATATATATATATATATATATATATTTCTAATATCAGAAATAACCAAATGTTCATCATTGTAACCAACTGTCCACCATGCTAATATGAAATTAACTAAAGAGATGCTGACTTACCATTAGCAAAGCTAAACATCCTCCTTGTCCTTCCATTCAGGGTGATGGTGGGGGGACAACTAACCCCCTTGGCGACGTCCCTGGTGTGGGAGCCAGAATAGAAAGCTACAAAAGCTCTTCCAAGGTAAAGGAGCAGGCAATGAGTGTGACAAGACGTTCAATTCAGACTTCAGGAAATGTCCACCACACAGAAAGACTTTATTCATCCATGGAATGTTTTTCTACAGCACCTAATGCACATAGCATACACTGGGATAATCATAAGTCTCTTTGCTGATAGTCATCTAGCCAGCTTCTACAGTTAGCAGAAAAGGAGCTGTTGATAGAGGAGTCTTTGTCCCATCAGCATCAAAATACTGTCATGGTTTATATCAAAGTAGGGCCGTTTGGTCCTCACACAATAATAAATACAAGGCCATACACACTCGCACACTCACCTGGACAAGCGCAAATATTGTAGAAAGTGATCTTTTCCTCTCTCTACTCTCCGTCCTGTATGTGATTATATAAAGTATTCACTCCGACACATTGAGGCTATGTGTCAGTGAGGGCTGTTAAGTTTATTGTCTTTTGCTTTACTGTGCCATATTTTATCCACGCCTCAAGGAGAGCCACTCATTTCTACTTTATGTTTGGCTGTGTGGCTAGCACATTCTGAACTGAGATCTTTGAGCTTGTAAATCGATCTGATAGAAAGAAACTTCTAAATCCAGTGTTTGTCATTGCTATCGCTATGCTATACCAATATATCTATAATTACAGGTAACGAGTTAACGTTAGTCCATCTACATGACTTCACACAATAGGACAAAAGAACAGGACCTTCAGCCATGGTGCTGGCACTAACAGGATGAGTCATGGAGGGTATCACTGCTTGCTGAATGTCCACAGCTGTGGCTGGTGGGTCAGTCTGGTACAGTGATAAGGCCATCTTTGGTTACATCATATGGGCGGCCAAGCGTGTTTGATTTTTGTTGGTTGGTTCCTTCTGGGTGCAACTATTTGTGCAACTATTCTTTTAAAGATGAGTCTATGATGAGTCACCTTGGTAGTAACTTCAGGCTCCTGCAGTGGTGCATGAGGATGGTGGGGCAATAAATACCTGCGGGGTGTGAGTGACAGGATTCAAAGATTGAGAAGAGGTGGTACAGTGCAGGGAATGTCGCCTTGTGTGCAATGTTTATTTATGTTGGAAAGGTTCCATTGTGGAAAATGGCTCCAAATCAGATGTGAATGATTGGCTAAAAGGAGTGATTGTGTTTGGGTATGCCAAAGGCCACAGGGTGAAGGAAGTAGCTGAATCTGCAGGTGTATGGAAGCATACAGTCATGCGGGTCTAACTGCAAAAATCCAAGTCTACAGGAAATTCTCCTCAGAATTGTGCCAGGGAAGGCATCCACCAAATCTGGCCCAACTGCGCATTGATGTGGCCTACATCCAGAAACTTGTCCAGTCCATGCCACATCGAATCCCAGCTATTATTCATGCTTGTGGAAGCATTACGTTCTATTAGGTACGTTTCAGTCACAGGTGACTAATTGTTTGACTCTTTAGCTTATGATGATTTAATACATTTTGGCTGTGTAATTAGACTCATGAGTGAAATTCTAACTCCTGCTAATAGAACTTGGTAGAACATGTATTTGTCATTTACAGACCTTTTTGCAGACGCTTGTCTTGTTTAGCACTGTAATACTCCAAACAAGGCGGCAGCCAGGTGCTCCAAACAAAGCGTCACATGAGAAATCTAAATTCCAGAATTGCTGCAGTCTGATGACTTGTGGACTTAACAATGGACACGTTAGACTGTCCAGCACAAACGAGGCTTACCTTATGAACCATATAAACACCAAAAAAGTGTTTTCTTATTTTATTATAATTTGTTATTTAATACGATACATTAATGAATGATGTGAACATATACATGCAAGAAGTCACATGACATTTTTTGCACACATTTGTTAGCAGGATGTGTTATAACATGACTCACCTAATTGCTTATCTATAAGACACTTTATTATCATCATATATACATAACGTAAAGCTTATGTCACTTTAACAAACCTTCATATGTCACTGAATAACTGATTTGTATACAAGTGCTGTTGTTGTTTTGGCAGTGAAGAGGTTTGATGTAATGGTTTCCAGCATTTCTAAATATTAATACACAAACAACAACTATGTCATATATGTAACAATGTCATTTATTAACAGTTATACAGCATTCTAATAACTGAGTTATTTGTTCACAGTTATTACTAGTCAGTTAATGGTTTATTAAACAAGGATATTGTATAAGGTCATTAAAGTGTCACCAACAAATGTGTGATATTACATTTAGTTGTTAAGGCTTCTAAATAATTGCCTTGTAAATACATCTAAATTTTTTGGACATTTCAAATAGTAATATTAGTATTGTAATAATAGTATTATTACATTATTATTATTGTTATTATTATTATTATTATTATTATTATTATTATTATTATTATTATTATTATGCAATAGAAATGCCTGACTAAGACAGGAATAAAAACCTGTGTGTGTCTTGGGTCGTGTGCAGCTTCTTTACTGCCCGCAGGTATCGTCGGGTTTGTGAAGGGCTCTTCAGCTTTATCTTTCTGACAGTCAGTCCCTTATCATCAGTTTCCTCTGTGCTCCCATCACACACCCTCAGCTTTCGAAGGTCTGTGTGTGCATGTGCGTGTGTGTATGCACATATATGTGCTCAGCATGTGGACTGAAATAGAATGCAATGAGAGAATTTGATCAGAATGGACATCCATGTGTACTCCATGTGAGTCAGCCTATGGTGAAGAGTTAACGGAAGAGAACAGAGCTGGAAAGACAAAAGCCCTTAAACATCAGTTTTAGGCCTGATTTATGATGGGTCATAGGGACACAGACAGACACACATGCACCCACCTCCTGCTGCATCCACACTCCTGTAAGAGGCAAACCGCCAAGCTAATTAATTTTACACAATGTGAGATTATTGTCTCCGTGTCAAATCAGCAGGAAGTAGAACATGTCGCCTGGCAAACCTTGAGCCCTCCAGCTTTCACAGCATTTCTGCTACTGAAACTACTGTTAATTTATGAATATGACAGACTACCATACGGTACATTGTTAATTATCTGGCAGACTATATATATACACATTCATCGTCAAAAGTATAGTTGCACCCAGAAGGATGCAATTGGGAAGGAAGACAAAAGTTACCAGGAACAATAAATGATGAGGTTTAGACTGATATGGGCAATATTTATTGAGCTACACATACAGAAGTAGTGTCTCTCAGTTTGCTATCACAACATACCAGACATCTCGGCATGGGGTTGTAGAGATCCTAATGGTGTCCTGTGATAATCCATCCCATGCAGCTTGAATATTCTCACACAGTTCCTGCAGATTGTGTGGTAGGGGTGGAGGTGGAGTGACACCAGGCCTTCTAGACATGTGACGCGTGACAACAAACCATTCATCTTGGTGCTGACCACGGAGCTTCCACACACAGATTTATTGGTCATTTCCTAGAGGACAAAAACTGGCACAACACCATTGCAGTCTTTGGTGACACTGATGTGGTGTTAAGGGCAGTGCTGGTGACAGTAAATTTGAACCAAGCGCCTACACTGAGCAACCAGGTTTTGCCTTTTGCTCATCATCTTACCGAGGAACATAACATTCCTGTCCCTGTATTCCAAGATGCCCAATTCTTTGATGCAGGAGTGGCTGAACATTGATGTCGCCTACAGCCAAAAACTTCCAATCCAATCACAGCTGTTATTCATGCTTGTGGAGGTATTACATGCTATTAGGTACATTTCA
>JAVGWN010002592.1:0-10982 GCA_034552555.1 Semaprochilodus insignis
ATATATATTTTATATATTTATACCATTTATATTATTATATTGTTATTTTATTATTATATATTATATCATTATTAATAAAATATTATTGACAAAAAATTTGTCTGCATTTTGCTATATAATATTTCAGCATATACTGATAATAATCAAAAATATTATTATTAAGAAGAAAATGAAATAACTGTTATGGTATAAGTCAGTATATTATCATAATACATTAAAGAAGTGTAAAGAAAAAAAGTTAATTACAATAAAAAAAAAAAACAATCAGTTTGATTGGAGTTTTATTGGATTTACTGTATTGGATAATTGGATTTAATTGCAGTTTTAAACTGCATATCGATTATATCAATTGATATGACAGCTCACTTGTACCTTATTATTTGAAAACCATGCCCAAAATATTTTTGCATAACTTCAAAAAGTAGGGTGTCTGTCTTTCTGTCTGTCCTCTATAATTATACACCTATGCTTTCAGCACTTTTCTTATTTAAACTACACTGAAATAATAATAAAGTTGTGCTATGTGAGATTTGAGGGTTTGGGGAGCTCTCGTGGAAATGCGTGGACATTATAATGTTTTTTAATTATTTAAAATCACTTAAATAATGGAAATATTTGTAGAAAATATTAAAGGGGATAGTTGGTAAATTGTTGCCACAATATTGCACATTTGTGGAAAGTACCATAAAGACTTATTTTTCTCTAAAAACATTCTCTAATTGAAAACAAGATTAAACAAATCCACTTATACTTAGTAAAATATATAACCCAATATTTATGCAGTTGAACTGATATAATTTCAGCTGTTATTTGGGATGTATGGTAATATAACATTGTTACATATACCCGATGCTTACAGTTCCAATTACAATACTTTATTGGCTATATTTCCCAGTATATTTGGCACATGTCAAGAATCTACAATATATTATAGGAAGAAACTATTGTTGTTAAAAATGGCTCTCTTCTTATTCTTGTGTGTGGGTCTAGTTTATGATATTTAAATCTACATTACAGAAGTTATTATTACATTTAAAATAACAGAGCTTATTATTAATAATCATTGATGTCATCATTGATTCCACATTCATAAATGGTTTTACAGAGAGATAAAACATTTTATTAAGTGAAATAAAGTGTGAACCTGTATTTGTAAAGAGGAAATAATGCATACATTTATTTTCTATTATTATTATTATCATTACTACTATTATTATTATTAGTAGTAGCAACAGTAGTAGTAGTGGTGGTGGTAGTAGTAGTAGTAGTAGAAGTAGAAGGAGTAATAGTAGTAGTACAAGTGGTAGTAGTAGCAATAGTAGTAGTAGTATTAGAAGTAGTAATAGTAATAGTAGTAGGTGGTGGTGGTGGTGGTAGTAGTAGTAGTGGAAGGAGTAGTAGTAGTTGTGGTAGTGGTAGTACTAGTAATAAGTAGCAGAAGTAGGAATAGTGGAAGTAGTAATACTACTAGTAGTAGTAGAAGTAGTAATAGTAATAGTAGTTGTAGTGGAAGTAGTAGTAGTAATTGTAGCAGTAGTAGTAGGAATAGTAGTAGTAATAATGGGAGTAGTAGTATTGGAAGTAGCAGTAGTAGTAGTGGAAGGGGTAGTAGTAGTTGTTGTGGTAGTAGTAGTAGTAGTAGTAGAGGTAGGAATAGTGGAAGTAGTAATAGTAGTAGTAGTAGTAATGGTACTGGTAGTAGTGGAAGTAGTAATAGTAATGGTAGTTGTAGTAATGGTAGTAGTAGTAGTAGTAGTGGAAGTAGTAGTAGTAGGAATAGTAGCAGGAATAATAGTAGTAGTAGTAGTAGTAATAATGGGAGTAGTAGTATTGGAAGTAGCAGTAGTAGTAGTGGAAGGGGTAGTAGTAGTTGTGGTGGTAGTAGTAGTAGTAAGTAGTAGAGGTAGGAATAGTGGAAGTAGTAATAGTAGTAGTAGTAATGGTACTGGTAGTAGTGGAAGTAGTAATAGCAATGGTAGTTGTAGTAATGGTAGTAGTAGTAGTAGTAGTGGAAGTAGTAGTAGTAGTAGGAGTAGCAATGGTGGTAGTAGTAGTTGTAGTAGTAGTAGTAGTTGTAGTAGTAGTAATAGTAGTAGTAGTAGTCATGGTGGTAGTAGTAGTAGTAGCAGCAGCAGCATCAGTAGTAATAATAGCTGTAGGAAACAGAGAGAGAAATACATAGATAATTATGCTTGTTTGCTCAGATTTGTATCAAAGGTCATATACCACAATGCCCCATAACTTAAGGATAAACACATCATGTTGCAAGAGGTTGTCCAGACTTCAGAGTCCCAAAGCAGCACATTTATCTTGGGTACCGTTCATGAACACACAAGTACAGTGCTGTTAGCAAGACACCAGAGTACGCCTCACAGATTCCCAATGAGCTTAGCTAATGGTGTGGAGCATTCAAGCTCCATCTATTTATTTCTGTGTTTACTTAATCAGAAGCCATCAGCACATAATTACGAGTTAATGGTTAAAACAGCCTTTTGTAATTACACACAAATCTCTTCCCTTATTTTATTAAGGCTTTACTCTTTATAAACTAATCGAATGGATCTGGCCGGAGGTACTTATCAAAGGCAAGGTGCTTTAATTTGGAGTGTGCCGGGGCATTATTTTATTATTATTTTATTTTATTTTTTTGCAGCAAAGGTCAAGTCGAGGTCACCTCCTGCCTCCAGAAACAATTAAAAACGGTGGTTATTTTCACAGACGGGCTGCCTGCTGCCGCCAAAGCCTCGTTGGAAAATAAAAGAAGTGCTCGATAAGGATTCTGCAATGCTCCAGTGAGTTATAAGTTTGTGCTCGCAAGTCACAGGCCTATTACCGAGGTGCAGATTCACACTTTTGTGTGCATTATTGACAGAACCGCTGACCATTTCTAAGTATCAGCAATCATAACAATATTGAACATGTGAATTTTTTTTCTCTCTCCTCAAAAGGTACATAAAGAACTAATATGCTAGGGTAGCAGGGGAGCTGAGGTGTGAATCTAATAGACCTAATTCCAGCCAACTGAGCACTACAATAAAGCATGTGTGATTGGAGTTGGCCTTAGCTGTATCCACAGAATCATTAAGGCCTGCTGCATCTACAACTCTATTAAATGCTTGATGGCAAAGTCAACATCTGGCTCAGTGATATTACACCGAAATAGCTAAGCCTTCAGAGTGACTATTGATATTATTGTAGACTTTCATACAATTGGAATACATGCTTATAAGCTGACCGGACATAAAAATGAGTCACCTCGCATGTTTAAGGTGGTAGTGACTTCAGGCTCCTGCAGATGGCATTGCACAAGGATGATGGGGCTATAAATACCTGCAGGATGTGTGACGGGATTCATAGATTGAGAAGAGGTGGTACAGTGCAGTGAATGTCTCGTTCCATGTGTGGAAAATGGCTCCAAAGCAGATGTTAATGATTGGCTAAAAGGAGTGACTGCATTTGGGCGTANGCAGATGTTAATGATTGGCTAAAAGGAGTGACTGCATTTGGGCGTACTAAAGACCATTGTGTGAAGCAAGTAGCTGAATTTGTGTATGGAAGTGTGTGGTCATACGGGTCTACCGGCAGCGGCAAAAAAATTCCAGTCTACAGGGAATTTTCCTGAGAATTATGCCAGGGAAGGCATCCACCGAATCTGGCCCAACTGCACAACTGCACTTCTTTGATGCAAGAGTGGCTGAACATTGATGTGGCCTACTTCCAGAAACCTGTCCAAATTAAATCACAGTTGCTATTCATGGAGGAATTGGATGCTATTAGGTCCATTTTAATAACAGGTGAGTAAGACTTTGTCTGGTGATCTTAAAATTAAGTGTTTCATAACACTTCTTATAAGAAACTCCTGCCCCAAGTGATTGTTCACAAGTGATGGGAAGAGTGAATGTAAGATTGGCCACAGGCTGGGACAGGCAGCAGCAGTAATGCGAGCCCTATGCCAGAGGGAGCTGAGCCATGAGGCAAAGCTCTCTGTTTACTGGTTGGTCTACATTACCATCCTCACCTATAGTCATGAGCTTTGGGTAATGACTGAAAGAATGAGACTGTGGATGCATGCGGCAGAAATGAGCTTTCTTTGCAGGGTGGCAGGCCACACTGTACTTGATACGGTGAGAAGCTCAGTCATCCGTAGAGCAGCTACACCTCCACATTGAGATGAGACAGTTGAGGTGGCTCACGCATCTGATTCAGCTGCCCCCTGGCTGCCTGCCTTTGGAGGTTTACCAGGCACATCCAGCTGGGACGAGACCTCAAGGTTGTCCCAGGACCCGCCGGAGGGATTATATCTCCAGGTTAGTCTGGGAGTGGCTTGGGATTAACCAGAATGAGCTGGAGGAAGTTGTGAGAGACAGGGTTGTCTGGACTTCCCTGCTTTCCATATTGCAACCATAAATGACTACTAGCTGGATTAAGCGATTTACGAAGATTAATCAATGGACCAGTGAATCAGTGAAAAAAGGAAAAGTCTGAAAATTCCAAAAACACCCAAATATTAAAAAAGAGTTTTTATGGTAGGATGAGGTGAAAAAGTTAGAATATTACTCAAGTCACAATGTGATAAAGAGTGACAGAATAGCCATATGATTTCATTCCACCTGATCTTATTGCTTGGCATACAATGTATACACAACTGTGATATGTTCTTACGCTAATGTCAGGAACAAAGATGCAAGCAGAGCTACAAGTCAGAAATGTTTTATTGAACAATCTGGTAACTATACACAACAGCAAAAACAAGCACGCACAACAAAAGGGCAATGCCAGGTCATAGGTAAAGAGACAAGCGTATGTCGAGAACCAGGACATCAAACAAGCCAGCAGACAGAATCAAAGGGATAACCCAAAAGAGTAGTCAGGAGAACGGAAGGAGGGTAGATAACCAGCAAGGCAAGGAATCAGGCAACCAGGATAAAGGGAAAGTCGAAGTCGAAGGAAAGACAAAATCAGAATCAGCAAAGAGAAAGGCAAGAGAGAAACGCTTGGAATTGCAAAATAGGTTTGGCAAAACTTCGCTATGTGCATATATGTGTGTGTGTGTGTGTGTGTGTGTGTGTGTGTGTGTGTGTGTGGAAATGATTAGCCCTGCAGTTCAATCATGGTGTATATATAGCTTTTTGAAGGTTGCTTTCGACATTCTGAAATGCAGAGGCCAAAGTCAGTTGGAAAAATGTCTCTGCACAATGTGCTCCCAGGACTGTCTGGTGCATATACACTCTCAGATGCACGGTGGAAGACATCAGGTTGGCACTGAGATTTCAGCCCTCATTAGGTGGGGCATTTCCTGCAACAACATGGCCGTGAATGGATGCAGATGACTGTAAAGATAATTCTACTTAAAGCAAAAAATAAGTTTTGTCTCTGCATCTTGCTTGTTTCGATAAAGCCCCTAATCTAATGTAAGACTAGGTAATGTAAAGTTCCTTCACATGACTGTAGTGGATGGAAACACCCCTTTTTTTTCCCCTGTTGAAATTTTACAAATGTGCATAACACTTGCAAAACGTCTGAATGGAAACCCGGCTGAGCGCAAGAGGACATGATGTCCCACAGCTCATTGCAAACTGTTCCACTATTATCCAGCCAGGTCCACAATTAATTCAAAAAAGGAACCTTTCAAATAGTTGTTTGTGTGCATTCAGGCCAGTCTGCAATAGTACTTATTTCCATGCCAGTACAGCAAAGCTCCACCAAACATCAGAATCAGTTTAGATGAAAAGACTATCAGTGTTAGATCACATTACTCTTTATCCCACGCTGGGAGTTAGGGTCGCTATTGCCTTCTATACATGTGCTTTAATTCCCTCTTTTTGTTGTGTTTTCAAAGCAGCGTGTTTCTAAAAGCACCTCCAACTCATTTTCATGCCCTGAGGGTGTACAGGCCCCGTGTCCTGTAATGAATTATTTTTCTGCTCTCAGCCATTTAGGGGCCAGATGCTTGAAGAGTTGCTTTCTTCAGCACTGATTGATCTGCCCTTGAACTCTCCATTCATTTCATGCGTGTCAGTTTTTCAGAAACAGGAAGGAGTAAATAGTATCGGCCCGAATTTGTGGTAACTAATCATTCTGTTTATCTAGGGTGAATGAACATGGTCAAATGCACACTGACGCAAAAAGGGAAAGAGGAAAGAGATTATAGAGATTGATTGGAATGCAAGGCAAGGTGCATGAATGAGTAAGTGACCCCAAAAACACTTTTATCTGGTGAGACGTATTTCTTTGGCTGGAGAGCAACAAAGACAGACGTTAAGTAATTGAGTTAATAAGTGTATGGAGAGCAGCTCTTCAGAGACTCAGTATAGGCGACATCATTGTGACATTGCTTCTAATTAGTAAATTCTACTGACCCACTGCATAGATAGTGATTTGGATGTGCACATAGTCACTATTACAAAGCATAGGCAATGGAATGAGATGCTCTAGAGCAACTCTAGGTCATTATGCCCCACGCCAAGCTTCAGCAAGAGTGCTGTAAAGTTTGCCACCACTGGTGCAGTGGAATCACATTCTTTGAAGTGATAAAAGCTGATTTGAAACCTTTGGGATGATCTCCATTGAGCACCTTGAGGACACTTACAGTTGCTATCAAACCTGTTCAACCACCATTGGAAATTAGGCTTATCTGCAGCTTTCAGCTGTTTAAATAGCTCAACACAACTAATATAACAATTTGGTTTCTCCAAATTCCGTCCCCAAATTCCACTTTCAATGACTACTGCAGTCTCAGGATGGTTCGATCCACTGAGTAGAATCCCTCATAAGAGCACACATTTAAAAATCAGGTGTTGTCCCAAGCAGTCAAGGACTTCATGAGTTGGAGCAGGTGTGCTTAAGATAAAACACATTAAATACCTGGACTAGCTAGGGGTTTGTTGACTGTGACATTTGATTGCAGAGAGTTGTCCAAAAAGTTAAGGGGAGAGATGGGCATCCACTGAAGTGCATGCTGAAAAGAACAACCAGTGAAGAATGGTGGTGGCTTGGTGATTCTCTGGGGCTGCTTCGTCTGGCACTGCAAACAGTGTGTGGAGGGAAAGATGGATTCAATCAGGAAATACCAGGAGAAAACGTCACGCCTTCTATGAGGAAGCTAAAGCTCAGGGGTCATTGGACCTTCCAACAGGACAATGATCCCAAGTACACCAAGCCTTGGTTTCAGAAGTCCTGGAGGATTCTGGAGTGGCTGTCACAGTCGCCTGACTTGAACCCCATTGACAATCTTTGGTGAGGTTTGAAGGCAGTGGTTGGAGCATACAAACCCAATAATATTTGTGATTTGATGGCCACTGCCCATGAGGAATGAGCTAACATTCCTCATCAACACTAGCAGAAGCTGGTGTCTGGCTATGCATCACATTTGCAGCAGGTCATACCAACAAAAGAGTGTTCTACTAAGTAGTAAAGACGCTTATCGTGAAGGGGTTGAATAATTCTGAGGCAGCAGTCGTCATTAAACATGGCATTTAATGTTGAATTTGGAGAATCCACTTGTTGTAGTTGTGTTGAGCTATTTAATTTGTTCTTGTTTGACTGGTTTATTGCAAACATCTAAAAGTATGCTGTATAAGTTTGCTAATAAGCCTAATTTGCAGTGGGGGTTGAATCATAATTTTGACAGCTGTAGATGAGTTGAAGAGCCATTTGAACACCTTTGGATTGACTTTGGGTACACCTTTCGGAGTCGGAATTTTTCACTATTAATTATGCTCATTAATAATGCTCTTCAGCAGAGGTAGAAGACATGAACCTGCATTGAGTAGTTTTAGGATGAGCTGGCATGATGGAGTTTCATTTATCACATCTGGGATCAGCTGGAGTGACAAAGCTCCACCAAATATATTTGGGATCAGAATATCAAAGCTCCATGGAACACCTCTGATTTGACCTGGAAAGGTGAAAGTCTAGTAAATACACTTAACATGTGCTGGAACGATGAAGCTCCATTTAACATGTTTGCCATGAACACCTTTGCACTTGTTTAGGATGAGTTCAAGCACTCCCGAACACTCTTCGAACAAGTTGTAATGGTTGAACTGAATCAATTTAGTATGTGTTGGAATTATGATGCTCCACAAGAAGCATGGAACAATTAACCTTGGAAAGAAATAGTCATGATAGAGGTCCAGATCTAATTGATCAAATGCTGACCTCAAAATTATTGTTGTGCCTGAATGGAATCAAAGACCTGCAGTAATGCTCCTGTACATCTAGTCATAGGTCCTCCAAGATAAGAAAAATGCTATTATTGCAGAGGAGTAGTGACCAGATTGCTGGTAATGTCCTTTTGTTGGACAGTAAGACGTCTAGATACTTTTGGAAGTCTCTGAGTGAAACTTGGTGAACGTGTGAGTTTGAACTAGGAAGTTTGAAGTTAGTGTGAGTTCTCTAATTGAGCTTGTGCACACATGGACATTAGCAGCATTAGTGACAGGCTTGAGGTGAGATCAGGGCTGTACAGGCCCCAGGGCGGTCTCTGTCCAATCCACAAACTAATTACTGTAAAACTCTCCAGCGTCTAGCACTGGAGTGTTACTGCACGCACTACTGAGACCTAGCACTCTGGAGAGAAGAAGAGAGGAGGAGAGTAGAAAGAGAGTACAAGTCCATGTTGAAGTGAGGGGTTTAGGAAAGGACGTAAAGAGTATAGAGAACTACAAAAAGACTCAGAGAGAAACAGAGGGAGAGACACTGAGAGAGGATCTTGACTGTCTCGCTGTTCTTATTGTATTAATTGTTATTTTCAAATAATAAAGTGGAGATGTTCCCAGACTGAACAAGTTGATTGAGGGAGTCCAAGTCAAATAAAGGTTGAGTGAAAGCTGAGTCTTGAATCAGTTAAGGGCAAATCCTAGTTGAGTTTTGAGTCAGTTAAGGGACTCTACAGGTCGAGTTGCCAGTCAAATTAAGGTTGAATGAAATATGAGTCCTAGTTGAGTTTTAAATCAGTTAAGGAAGAGTCCAGTTTGGGTTGCCAGTCAAATAAAGGTTGAGTGAAACTTAAGTCCTAGTTGAGTTACAAGTCACTTAATCAAGAGTCCAGGTTGGGTTTCCATTCAAATAAATGTTGAGTGAAATTTGAGTCCTAGTTGTGACTTATTTAAGGGAGAATCCAGGTAGCGTTGCCAGTCAAATAAAGCTTGAGTGAAAGCTGAGTCCTAGTTGAGTTACAAGTCACGTAAGGGAGAGTACAGGTCGAGTTGCCAGTCAAATAAAGGTTCAGTCATGAGTCAGTTATGGGCAAATCCTTGTTAAGTTTTGAGTCACTTAAGGGCAAGTCAGAGTCCATTCAAGAGTCAGTTAGGAGCAAGTTAGGAGCAAGTCAGCTAAATCCAAGTCCAGGTTCGGTCGCAAATCAGTTAAGGGTGAATTTGAAACCAGGTCTGGGTCAGTTAGGGATGAGATCTAGTTGATATGAAAGCCAAATTATGGTTGAGTGAAAGTTGAGTCATTAGTTAGATAAGGGCAAATCCAAGCTAAGCTGCAAGTCAACACTCAATTCAAGTCCAACTGTTGGTCAGTTAAGGGTGAGACCAAGTTCAGTCACAGACCATTGTGAAGTCCTAGTTCTGGTTAGTTGTGAGTCAGTTAAGAGCAAGCCCTGGATGAGTCAGTTATGGGTGAGTTTGAGTCCAGTTTTGGGTCAGTTAAGGGAGAGTCCTAGTTGAGTTTTAGGCCACTTAAAGATGAATCCAGGACAAGTTCTGAGTCAGTTAAGGGTGAATCTAAGTCCAGTTGTGGGTCATTTAAGACATAAACCTGGACGGTGACGAAGTTTAGTTGTGAGTCACATATGAGAGTCTAGGTTGGGTTGCCCGTCTAATAAAGGTAGAGTGAAAGTTGAGTCCTAGTGGAGTTGTGACTCACTTAAGGATAAATCCAAATCCAGTGATGGGTCAATTAAGGGTGAGTGTAAGTACAGTAATTGGTCAATTAAGGGCAAGCTGACTTTCAAGATGAATCTAGGCTGAGTCAGTATCTGAATGCTAGTCAGTTAACAGTGAGTCCTATTTGAGTTTCGAATGAGTCAGTTAAGGGTGTCCAGACATGAGTCAGTTTAAGGGTGAATCCTAGTTGAGTTGTGACTCAGTTAAGGGTAATTTCTAGTCAGGAGTCAGTTATGAACAAGTTTAGGTCCAGTCACAGATCAGTAAACCTACAACTCAAGTCTGAGGTGAGTTGAGTTCCCATCTCCTCTATACTGTATCTTAATATGCTCAAGCTAATAAAGTTAACTGAAGTGAATTGAACTGAACTGAAAAAAGAGAGAGCGAGAGAGTGAGAGAGAGTGATCGGCATAGAGCAGATACACATCAAGAGGAGATGCACACAGCCCAGCGATGGTGTGTGCAGCAAAGGCACATGTGCGCTGCCCTGGCTCATCAGTTACGGGTTTGACAGCTGCGGGTCAGCTCAAACCCACCACACACACTTCAGTAATTACACCCTGACACACACGCAGGCTCTTAATTGATGAGATAATTGTGAAATAGTCGGGTTGTTCTATCAAATTACTTGCGGGGAGAGTTCTTGGCCGTGGAGGCGGCACGAAGTGTTCAAAGACAGTGGCTATTTGTAAAAAGCATGAAATCAATTGACTGATAGCTGAAATTAGACCGCCTTGGGAATGACCTAAATAAGGAGTTATTTATTTATATTGCGAGATCTTAGACCAAATAGGCTTAACTCTTACTGCGCGCGCTCCTCAGACAGTTCGGCAGAAACATCGCTGTCATCACAATCCCTGTTTCGGGCCGAAAATTGGGTCCATGCTGAGTGTCCATTATTCAAAGGCTCGCCCTCATCAGTTTCCACCTCGTGTTAATCATCATTGGGTGTTGAGTTTTGACAGGGCAGAAAAAAGCTGACTGAACAGCAGCAGCTCTTTATTTCCCCACAGCCTGCGAACACTCGCCTTAGTTAACCTTCTCACAAAGAAAGAGAGAGAGAGAGAGAGAGAGAGAGAGAGAGAG
>JAVGWN010002593.1:0-10981 GCA_034552555.1 Semaprochilodus insignis
CCTAATTAAATACAACTGTACTGTGCAAACATCACAGACCACCCTTTATTTATATTCCCAGTCAAAGCATTGAGTAACATATATTCATTTTTCAGGAGATATTTTTATGAGATTAGATGTGAGTTATTCCCCTTGCAGAAAGGAGTAAGTCAAACGCAGTAAGCTAAAAACAGAAGTTTTAAAATTGGAGTTAAATGATTAAAAGTTCCAGAGAAAGTGTGACTCCTAACATCCACCCACCAGACCTGTTTCTGTCTATCCCTCCACTGTAAGAAGGCAGCTCAACGCTGACATGTGTAGCTGTCCTCACTGAGAAAAGAGAAGCTGAGAAGCTGCTGGTGTTCTCAGAACAATGGACTGACCCCCTGAGAGTTCAGACCCCGACATCACTCAGTGCGTTTGAGATTACTTGATTGACAAGAAGAAGAAAGTGCAATCAAATTCTAGGACTGAATTTGGAAAAAAAATCCCTGCGGTTTTCCTTGAAAAACCTACAACAGGTCTTCTGAAAAATGGACGCTATAATAAAGAGCGGACACCCGAAATATTGAGAAACACTACATTATATTTAATATAGTTGATCTAAACATATTAGCTGTTTAATATTCCGTTGGAAAATGAATAACTTGTACTTAATGGCTGTTTTGCCTGGGAATTAAAAACATGAAGGTCAGTCTTTGATTTCGCACAGCACCGTACCTTTAGTGGTTAGCATAATCATCCAATCTGCCCGTGCAGTATGATCAGAGGAGAAAGTGTGCTACATTCTGCCACATGACCATGCAGATGTCCAGCACCACCTCAGTTAGCCTCAGGAGAGAGGTTTCTGCCAGGCTCCGGCGAAAACATGGTCATTTGAGTTCTTGGACCTTTTCCCACACTGATTGCACATGGCACTCCAGCTAGAATCCCAGCAGCAGGGATGCTAAGAACTGCTTTTGCAGTGTGGCATGCCTCTTGGGAGACACAGCTCAGTCCTTTTGATTACTTCTGCAAAATGGGGGCAGTGTTTTCTCACCTGTTTCCTATTCATTTGCATGTTCAAACTCAGGGCGTGTTGTAGGTTAGCCGGCAGAATGACCACACGACTGGTCTGGTTACAGAATTTTGGCATTTGGGGGTTTCACAAATGGTTTCAAACAGTTTTTGGATTGGTATCAGCAAACAAATGTGTTCATGTTTGCATAAGCTTGTTCTATAGTATGTGTATATTTTATATGGTAACGTATACAGTCATATCAGAATATTATGAGCACATACATTGAAATAAACTCGGCCCAGGACGTCACAGATCCTATGTGACTGGGTTTGCTGCATGTGTAAATAAGTGAACACAAGAGTCAGCTGTAAAACGACCTTCATAGGCAAAGGATTCATGATTTGACTGATGAACAAAGGGTATGATAATAGGATACCGGGTGAAGGTACCGGGTGGTAGCATCTCGGACACTGCTAACTTCGTAGGATGTTCTAGAGCCTCCGTAGTGAAGGTGTATCGAGAATGGACATATCGAATGCCTCCCGAGTCTTACACATTGAGTGCCTCCCAACAGCATAACAGTGGTGCCCCACGGGTCATTGATGCCTGGTGCGTGATACAGCGCAATCGACGCACCACAGTGGACCAGTTAACCTCTGTAACGAACACAGGAGCACTGAGGAAAGTGTCAGGGATCACCATTGAACATCTGAGGCTGCGAAGCCGATTATTTTTAAGGCGTCAGTTTTAACCAAGTTTAATCGCCAACTTCTCCTTCAATTTGCATGGGAATTGGACACTGGAGGATTGGGGAAAAAATGGTCTTTCAGGCGAATCCAAGTTTGTGCTGCGTAAAGTGGACAGACGGTGTATATGCCGCCAAACACATTAGAACTGCCTCTAAGAGACAACTATAGGTACGGACCACTAGGTCATGTACACCCATGCATATGGACGTTCTTCCCTGATGGTACTGGTACCTATCAACTGGTACCTATGACTGTTTAATTTGAACTGAAGATTCTACAGTGCACCCAGTGCACAGAGTTTGTATATTTAAGCATTATAATGTTGGCAAAATGTGCTTGCACATAAACATTGATAGCTAATGCTCTATTTCTAAAAGACCAATCCATCCACTAGCTATAGTAGGGGTGTACGAACATTTTAATACACTCGAGTATTTCAATATTCAAATTTTTTTTTTTAAAGTAGTTATATATAAACATTGTTAAAGTTTTGGAATTTAGCTTTTACTTCCAAGTGTATACAGTATACAGCTCTGGAAAAATAAGAGACCAGCTCAGAATGATTTCTGCTTTTTCTAGTTTTACAGTTTCTGGGTTTGTGTTTGACCAAAATTCACGCTCACTGTATCTGCCAGTAAAGCTAGAACCGAACCTTCTGTTCCTCACTAAGAACCTGCTGTACATGTGGAGATGCTGATTTAAGAAGAAACTGGAGTGGTCTCTTGTTTATTTCCAGAGCTGTATACTGTAAAATGGAAAACTGGAAATTATTTTGAATCAATCCTTTTGAATGTGCCACACAAATGTACAGAAGATTGGGATATTATGTTTGTGATACTGTATAAGTTCTCAAAAACACTAGTAGTACTTAACGTGCAAAGGTTTGTGACTGACAGTGGTTCATTTTGTGTTGTATTGAAACCCCAGCAGCTAGAAGTGTTATAATATATCTCCGACCATTAAACTCTTTGATTCCAACATAAAGGGACAAAAAGGAGAGTAGTGGTGCACTGCGTACATTAGCATCTGCAAACCTAAAATTAGATTAAAAAATTGCAATAAATTGTCAATTAGCAATGACACTACAGCAATGTATTGAATTGTAACTCCTGCATCTTGGTACATATTGTATTGCCAGATTCTTGCCAATACACATCTGTTTATATCACATGAAATGAACTATAGGACAACATTTCTGCACTATGTTAACTAGTTTTATATAAACAGTGTTAAAGTTTCTAAATGTACCATTTACTTCCCAGTGTATAAAGCATAGAAATGAAAAATACAGTGCAAAAACAGATTTCGAATGTTTCACAAAATTGTACAGGATATTGGGCCTTGCTTAGCCAGTTCCCCTCAGAAAGGCCTCAATGGAAACCTCCTCCACTGCAATGAAGAATTCCACTGATGTGGATATTCAACCTCCAGCAAGTACCAGCTTCCTTCTGCATTGGCCAGCTAGTGGAAAAAAATACGTTTCAAACAGCCCACCCTCATGTACCCACCTCAGGGTACTTGTATTTTTCAAAACTATGATACGTGGGATATGTGTATCCCACCTTCAAGATATATCAGAAGAAAGTTTTTCACATTTTTAAACCAGAGGATCTCACTGTGCATCACCACTGTAGGAGACACGTAGGCATGTTTACAACAGATATAGCAATGGTTGATTTTCATTTCAGCCAATGCGTCCTCATTACACAGCAATTTAACAGTGTTTCCATGTACTTAATAAAATTCTTTGAGTGATCTTTTATGAAGTAAGAAGACTGGATTTAGACCCGAGGTGTGAAATTGTACCCCTCGAATATTTAAAAATCAGAATTCCTTAGGGGCTTCCTGTAAATAAACTTCTTACGATGTTATACTGGCTGTTAGGATAAAATAGACACTTAAATACACATGCAGTGAAAGGTCTTCGTTTAGCTGCTTTAGCATTCTTTACAACCACAAAAGTGGTGCTGTAGTAAATTAGTTCACCCAGTTGGCTCTTTAGCATCTAGCACCTGTAACTATGCCTGGGAAACACTTTACAATGTGCCATAGTAGGGCTGTACATTATGACAATATGTATTGATATTGTGTTAAATGATGTCACAATACAGTACAACAATTTCTGAATATATCAGTCCAACTGCAAACTACTGTTTCAATATAAGGAGAGGAAAATTTGTCCTGTCTAACTAGATTTAGTGCAACACTGTATGCAAAATACTGAATAAAAATAATTGAGTCTTTTTTATTTTTTTTTAATATGTTTTTTAAAAATTGTGCTACTAGTTATTTTTTCACTGTTCCAACTGATCAGACGTATGATAAAATAAATATTGTGATCTATCACAAAAAAAAGTCTTGAAATATCACAATATTAACGTTTGTCATATCACCCACCTATATGCTGTATCTTTGTAAATCTGAAAACTTGCATAATTCCCCAGGAGATTCTGGGAGTGACTAATTTCTAAACTCAAAGACAAAAGAGATATTTCTATATTTTCACTCTCAGGGGAAAAAAAGCTTTGCTTGACACACATGATTGTGTAGCTGAGACCTTTGTAAGTGTGTGTGTTTGCATCTCTACAGTGTAGTGTACCGATTCAATAGTACTACCAGTGTTAGCTACCTAGTAAACATAGAAAGAAGCAAGACAGCTAATAAGGCCACTTTGGTACTTAAATAGTTGCATGTAATAAACAATAACATGCAATTCAATTGTTAATTGCAGTTAATCGTCAACTGAAGTCTCTTGATCATAACTGGACTGTTTCCTTAAAGAACTATCCTTTAAACGGTTCTTTAGGAACCAAAGATGTGTCATTACTCCAGGAACCCTTTTATTGCTATCAGTGCGAAGTAATTGAGACAGTGATCATGCATCGTAAAACACAATGTTTTTATTTCCTACAGGAACGCAGAAGATTTGCCTGGTCATCTTAAATCAGCCTCTGGAGGAACGCTTCTTCCATGTGCTTTGGAGTAAAGGTATCAGTTTTATGATGAATATCAGACACTGGCATTTGATGTACTGTTCGTCTGGCCGTTTGACGGATTGGAGAGGTGAGGCAGCACGTCCTGAAATTTTCAGAAAGGTCATCCAGGCCTAATTAGTTAGTTGAATGCGCACCGCCCAAAAATAAAGACTCTTGATGTCACTGAGTTTCAAGCCCGCTGTTGGACATTCGGTGCCATTCAGTGCCTTGCATTCTCATTTGGGGCTATTTAAATCAGATTTGTGTTTGCTGACCTTTCTGTCCATTTTATGTTTTGGTATTTCATATATTTATTGTTTTGTGTTTGGCCCATCCAGCTTAGGCCAAAAAGACATCAACAGATGAGACACAAACACACGTGTGCCCGTATACTATTTAACTATCCTGTAAACCAGTGTTATAGACGTTTAGACCTGTTTTAATTCATTTTCACTGAATTTCATCAATGTCAGTTTCTTATCAGTTCCCATTACTGCCACAGTAACAACCCTTAATCTGCGAGAGATATATATAAATACAGCTGAGGTTATCTTTTCCAAAAAACAGCCACAAAGCATCATTAAATTCAGCATACTTTGTATAAATATTTACTATTATTGTACTCATATTTTGCGTGCTTTAATATATTCCATTAGCTAGCTGTTTATTAACAACACATTTTATTCAACATCACATTTCAATGCACACATGTACACTGTACAAGATATTATAAGTAGAAAAAAATAGGTAATCTGTTCTGGGTGGTGTATGTATCTATATCTATCAGTATTCCAGTATTTCAGTATTGGGGGCAGTCGTGGGCTGGAGGTTAGGGAAACAGCCTTGTGACCGGAGGGTTGCCGGTTCAATTCCCTGAACCGACAGTAATGACTGAGGTGCCCTTGAGCAAGGCACCTAACCCCCAACTGCTCCCTGGGCACTGTGGATAGGGCTGCCCACCGCTCTGGGCAAGTGTGCTCATGGCCCCCTAGTGTGTGTGTATTCACTAGTGTGGGTGTTTCACTTCACGGATGGGTTAAATGTGGAACACAAATTCCTTTGTGTGAAAAATCACAAATGGCTCAAAAACTCTGTACTCAGAGAATGATTGGCCTCACCGATTTGATATTCACCATGATACTGTTGTATGGTCTTGTGATATTTTTAGTTATATATATTTTTAAATATGACAGACCAGCATTATATTTATGATATATCCATATTAAAAAGTCTACATTAAAGCTGTATTCCAGTTGCCATGCAGGTTTTTTTTTTTATTATTTTTCTAATTTGTGCATTTCAGCATGAGATCCTGGACCTTAACTGCCATATGTATCAGTTGGTGCTTCGGACTGTTCTAAATAAGAAGTTTTAAAATCCATGTGAAACAAATCATACAGTTGCTTTACTGGAAATATACTTTATATTTATATATACTTTATATAATATACTTTTAACTTTAGCCATAATGTGGAAGTTTCCCTTTGCTGTAATTTTAGGAGAAGAAAACTGAACAAAACTGAAAGTCTGTATACAGCATAAAGTAGGAGTATAGGAGAAATATCTGATATCCGACAGTGTGATACATCTGCAAAATATCATGCTTTTAAATTTCATCAGTACAAAGTTTTTACTGCATTTTCACATAATGGCAAGGTTCTGTACACTTTTGAAAATACAGGTGCCAAAAAAATCTTTGTACACTGTAAAAAGTATTTTGTTGGTCCAGCCTAAAAAACACCGCTTGTTCAGCCCAGTTCAGCACCATCAGCCCTCATCACACCTATGGCAACCCCCCTATCCCTCTCCGCTGACACACAGCCTGCACTTAAGATATCTGAAAAGGATGTGAACCAGCTCTTCCAGAAACAAAAGACCAGGAAAGCACCAGGTCCAGACGGTGTTTCTCCCTCCTGTCTGAAAGCCTGCACTGACCAGCTGGCTCCAGTCTTCACTCAGATATTCAACAGATCATTGGAGCTGTGTGAGGTTCCCTCCTGCTTCAAACGCTCCACCATCATCCCGGTTCCCAAGAAAACCACTGTCACAGAACAGAATGACTACAGGCCAGTCGCTCTGACATCTGTGGTCATGACGTCATTTGAACGACTGGTATTGGCCCACCTGAAGAACTTCACAGGACACCTACTGGACCCCCTACAGTTTGCCTACCGAGCAAACAGGTCAGTAGAGGATGCAGTCAACATGGGACTGCACTACATCCTCCAACATCTGGACTACCCTGGTACATACACTAGGATCCTGTTTGTGGACTTCAGCTCGGCGTTCCACACGATCGTCCCAGAAATCCTCTCTTCTAAGCTCTCCCAGCTCACTGTACCCCCTGCCCTATGTCAGTGGATCACCAGCTTCCTGACAGACAGGAAACAGCAGGTTCGTTTGTCGGGAGTCACTTGCAGTATATGGACTGTCAGCACTGGTGCTCCTCAAGGGTGTGTTCTCTCCACAAAGTTGTATTCTCTCTACACTAATGACTGCACCTCTAAAGACCCATCTGTTAAACTCCTGAAGTTTGCAGATGACACTACTCTCATCGGACTCATCCAAGACGGTGATGAGTCTGCTTATTGGAGGGAGGTCGAACAGTTGGTTCTCTGGTGCAGTCAGAACAATCTAGAACTGAACACGCTGAAGACTGTGGAGATGACTATAGACTTTAGGAGACACCCCTCAACACTGACCCCCCCCTCACAATATCCAACAACCCTGTGTCAACCGTGGACACCTTCAAGTTTCTGGGTACTATCATTTCCCGAGACCTGAAATGGGAGACTAACATCAACTCCATCCTCAAAAAGGCCCAGCAGAGGATGTGCTTTCTGCGGCTGCTGAGGAAGTTGGGTCTGCCACAGGAACTTCTGATCCAGTTCTACACTGCAGTCATCGAATCAGTCCTGTGCACATGCATCACAGTCTGGTTTGGAGCGGCCACAGTACAGGACCAGAACAGACTACAAAGGACCATAAAGACAGCTGCAAAGATCATTGGTGCTCCACTGCCCACCCTCCAGGACTTGTACTGTTCAAGAACCAGGAAGCGGGCTGGGAACATC
Organism: Semaprochilodus insignis; assembly: GCA_034552555.1. NCBI lineage: Eukaryota > Metazoa > Chordata > Actinopteri > Characiformes > Prochilodontidae > Semaprochilodus > Semaprochilodus insignis. Next base: position 7,778 of record JAVGWN010002593.1, read on the forward strand.
ATCACAGATCTGTCCCACCCTGGACACAACATTTTCAAACTCCTCCCATCCGGCAGGCGCTACAGAACCCTATACACCAAGACAACCAGACACAGGAACAGCTTCTTTTCATCACCTTCATAAACAGCTGACCAGTCACATCAACTGCTGGACCATAGTTTCATGCCAGATTATACCCCACAGTCTCTTCCCCATACATGTACGCTAATACTGTTGCACTACCCTAACACTACTACCTCTACCTCGACACTACTGCCCTATACTGTTTGTAAATAATGTGTAAACTGTATATTATTTGTAGTTTGTTTATTGCTTGTATTTTGTGAAGATTGTATATTATAATTGTCTGTATTTATTGTGTATATGGTGTATATGTGGAGTCATTGTGTATATTGTGGACTGTCAGCACTAGAGAGTCACTAACTGCTGAAACCAAGTTCCTTGTGTGTGTCAACATACTTGACCAATAAACCTGATTCTGATTCTGATTCTGATAAAATAACCACTCTTAGCTCACCTTTACTTTTTAAAGTAAAGAAACTCCACTTGTTTAAAGGGTCTATGAAGAACCTTTACATTGGTAGAGAACCTTTACATTAGGTTCTTCACACTCACTCACACAACATCTTCATTTGCAGACCTTTTTTAGGGAGCGAATGTGGTTTTTCTACAGCATCGCTCAAAGAAACCTTTGTGCAAACTTTAGTGAGAGTGCAGTCTAAAGAAAACAAAGTGCCAGAAAGGGTTATTTGTGTGATGCATTTGATGAATCATTTTATTTTGCCATTTATATAAATGAGATTTGTGAGGGTGAAGAACCGTTTCAGTGTTTAAGGAACCTCCATATAATGTAAAGATTCTAGGAAGAACTTTTTTTTATTTTAATAATTTGTTTTGTTTTTTTTTAGTTATTTTTTTTAGGGAATGGTTCTTCTATGGGATCACCCAAAGAACCCTTAGTGGCACAGTTTTGTTAGAGTTCAGACAAATTTAGAAGTTCTTCCTAGAATCTTTACATTGTGTGGAGGGTCCTTATGCTCATACATACTTCTCAGTTACAAAAAAATGGTTCTCTGGGGAACCAAAATGGTTCTTCTGTGTCATCACTCAAAGAACCCTTTTGGGCACCTTTTTTTCAGTGTGTATATTCAATTTTAGGGTTCTTTCTAGAACATTTACTTTATACTGAGGTGCTGTAAATGGTTCTTCATTCTCACACACCTCCTGTGCACCTGTTTTTTTAGGGAATGGTTCTTCTGTGGGATTGCTTTCTAAAGAGTCCTCTTTGAAAGTTTTCATAAGGAACCTATAGAACCATTTTGGAACCTTTATTTTTGAGAGCACATTATAATTCAGTATAATCAATTCTGACATTGCCAAATCAATACAGCTGTAGTGCACTGGAGGCATAATGAAAAAAAGACTGATGCATTTTTATCCTCCTGGAATTCTGCTCTCGTTTGTGGAAAAAAAACATCTCTTCCTGTGGTTTAGACGCTGTGTGTATTTTTCATGTGGATGGTGAGGCAGGTGTGAGAGGTCTGTGGGGCTGGGAGCAGAGTGCAGCTCTCCAGATGGTTCGCCTGGAGGGACCGGGGCAGAAGGACCCGCCCCTCTCCACAAAGCCTCAGAAGTGAAGCCCTGTGGGGCAGCGTGGCCGCCGGCGCCTGCTCGCTGGAGCCCCATGATCAAAGCCAGCTAATTTCAGATAGCAAGCCTGCTTTTGGACTCAGTCCATCGCCGCCGCCTCGCTTGAGCTCAGTTCCGTCTCTCAGCGCCGGTCAGCCGAGGATTAGCTGCTTTGCATCGGTGTCGTTGGGAAGAGGGTGTGTAGATTATTTAAGTCTGCTGTTTAAGTAAAAAGTCATCATGTGTGATGTGTCTCTCAGCTACAAAGAAAAAGTTCTGGCTCCAAAGACATTCAGCTTAAAGTTTTGAAGAGGGAAGTGCTGGAGCAAATACACTGAACTGAATCAAAGGCTCATGATATAGCACACTGGCACATTAGTAATGAGCTTCATTGCTTTACGCCTGTGATCCTGGGCTTAGTTTTCCAACATGACTGTGGAAAGTAGTAGATGGTTTTTAAAGCAATTAGAACTTTTAATGTAAGTAGAACTTTGTAGGCAGTGATGCACAAGAAGGAGCACTGAGGTCGAGTAGCTCATCGTGCCAGTATCTCATGGTATATGTTGAGCATACTTTTGTGACTATGCCACCGATTATACCAGTTATTGATTTTTATTATCAGACTATGAATTATCAGATTTGTGTTCAGACACAAAAAATTAATAAAGAAAGTTCATTTACATTCTGCGAAATTAAAATACTCTCATTGTTAGTGAAAATTGTTAGTGTGGAATTGCAATGCTATTGAAAAGGAAGATGAAGGTTACCAGGAACAAAAATTTAGACTGATATGGGCAATATTTATTACACATACAGAAATGGTGTCTCTCAGTATGGCGTTTTGGCCGCCTGGTTTACTAACGCAACACGCCAGGCGTCTCACGATAATCCATCCCATGCAGCTTGAATATTCTTACACAGTTCCTGCAGATTGTGCGGTAGGGGTGGAGGTGGAATGACACCAGGCCTTCTGGACATGTGACACGTGACAACAAACCGTTGTCAACAAACCGCTGACCACAGTGCCTCCGCACTCGGATTCTCCTCCAAGACAAGTGGGACTCGTCACTGAAGACGACCTGCTGCCATTCTGAGTCACTCCATGACAGTCTGGCATGACACCATTTCAGTCTTTGGCAATGTTGACATTGTGTTAAGGACAGTCCTCGTAACGGGCTGTGTGCATATAGACCTGCATACAACTGTCTGCCAACGGTGCTGGCAATAACAGGATGACTCATGGACGGCATCACTGCTCGCTGAATGTCCGCAATTGTGGCTGTTGGGTCAGTCACGTAGAGCGATAAGGCCCGTCCTTGTTTACGTCACATGTGTGGCCGAGCCTGAAACTTGAATCATCTGCATGTCTCAGAATGTCAAACCTACCCATCAAGTTTCATTCCTGTCGGTTGATTCCTTCTGTGTGCAACTACTCATTTGATGATAAGTGTAACTCTAAATAGAAACACTAGTAAATTAAGCATCCTGTCACAAACTCTTCAGGATGTCTACATTGGAAACATCAAGCAGGTTTGTGAAGAGCTTAAATTATATACATATCTGATATAATTTAAT
>JAVGWN010002594.1:0-10979 GCA_034552555.1 Semaprochilodus insignis
CTGTGCTCCAGGTAGGCCCTCTCTTCATTGTGAGAGGTCGGACCCACCACAACAGTGTCGTCAGCAAACTTGATAATGGTGGTAGAGCTGGAAGTGGCCACACAGTCATAAGCGTACAGGGAGTATCCAGTCCTGAGAGTGAGGGTGGATAGAGTGTAGCAGAGATCCAATGTCCTGTCTTCCCTGGTGGGGAGGGTGATGTGTTGATGAAAACCCTGCATGTTTGAGGTTGGCGCTGTTGAAGTGAGAGTAAGCACAGCGTAGCCTCATAAAGATCACACAGAGCAGTGTCAATGATTGCTTGAGGTGGAACATAGATGGTGCTGACTAGAATCAAAGTATACTGGAAATTAATTCTTGTCTGTAAGTCGTCAAACTTGTTCTCCGGAGAAGGATGTGGGCTAACAGGATGCCTGTTCCTGATGCCGGCTCATTTTGCATTGTGTCCTTTGCTTTTTCTCAGCATCTCACTCGGCTAGCTTGGATCCGGACTAAAAACGATGTGCATTGTACGCTAGTAGAAACAAGAGTGTTTCTTTCGTAGCTAATGCGAACTGTGGTGAAAAGAAAAAGAGTCTAAGTAAGCAAAAGTGATCATGAATAGAAAAGGGCAAAGTGTGAACAGGGCAGCCCATGTCAGCAGCTCACCTCACCAGAATCATTTTTATAATAACCTGTCTTATTCTGTGAGTTTAGTGACTGCAAAGCAGAAATTCAGATTTGTAATCAAACACAGCAGCAACAAGAGCAAAGCGGACATATCAAAAGGACAAGGCAGAGTCAGAGTGAAGAAACAAGCGGATGACAAAACCAGGCAAACAATCAGAACGGCAAAAGTACCAAAAAGGGCAAAGACAAAAGAGAGATTATTCAGAGAATCAGAATAAAGTCAAAACCAGAGTAGCAAGCAAGAGTAATCACGGAGAGAACCGCTCAGTACACGCAAAGTGGCAATACTTCACAATGAGCTGTGAGACAGGAGTATTTGTACAAACAGACTAGATTAACAACAGGTATGTGATCAATACTCTAGAAAACAGAACAGGATTGGGAGATGGTGGACATGTGACAGTGATGTCATTGGGTGGTGGGTCATGGGAAATTGAGTCCGGGAGATCAGGGGTGAGAAGAGAGCCAGGAGGCGTGACAATGGAATCAGATTTTCTGTGTTATTGGATGTTTAAGTGCAGGTAAACATGCTTGTTGCAGTAAAGTAGGTGTGTCTGGTCATTTCGTTAGTTTTCATATGAGACATTACCCATTAAGATTGGGTATATTATTTTATGTATTACTATATAGCTTTTTTCTAAAGCTATGGACCCGTAACCTCGCCCTGTAAACTGTTAACCCTATAGGTGCTTTATGTGTGAATGAAGCAAACCCAGGACTGGAGGTTCAGATAATGGATTAGAGTGTGTATAAAATGGAAAGAAAATCAAAGTACTGAGTGATTTAATGGCTATTATTAATAAATCACAACATTTTTAATAAAAACACAGTTCCAGTCCTGGAAGGCTGAATTCCTGCACTGTTACCTGATTTTCCTGCTCAAGCACATGTAATTTGCCATATCAGCTAATTAGTTGGTGTACACCATACTGCAGTGGAGACTGGCTCACAGTTCCTTACCCCTGATTTACAGGGATGGTGTTTGATGGTGGATGTTGGCCCTCCAGGACCTCAGTTCATCAGCCCTGATCTAGGGAATTTTACATTAAGCCTAAAATCTCTCAAATTCTTTTGACTTCATAAATGAAATCATGCCATTTTAGAGGAATTAATAAGGAAGTAATGTATTTCAAATAAACATGGTTTATTTTATTAAAGTTAGTGGATGCTAATTAAAAAAATTGCACAATGAGATGACTGGAATTTATCTCTGGGAAGCAGGATCTGGAGTTGATGAACATCTTACTTACAAAGCATAATCTATTTGTATCAGATCTTTTAGGAGTAAAACATTTTGTTCTGTTTCACATTACTGGACAATCAGAACTAAAGAACTTATTTCAAATATTATATTATCTGTCTGTATTTAATTTTAATAATACTGTATGTACCACATTAAATTCAGTATACAGTTTACCAGTGGGGTTCACTACAACAGTCAGGACAAAGATACAGAGACTGTATAATTACGTTTTTAACAGAATTGATTTGAATTGATTTAATAGTTGGATCATTCCTCTCCTAGAGAAGGAAACTGGTGTTTGCAGTAGCAGGTAGAGCTGTAGTTAATATAAGGATAGTGACCCTGCTGGAGAGATACAGGCCTGTACAAAAGTTCCTTACTCTTAACTGAACTTCAGTTCAGTGCAAAAAACACTGCGGGTCTACTGCCTGAGGACGCTATGAATCTCTTTCCTGCAAACAGAACCTGGTTCGTAATAATCACTTTTTTTCTGGTACTGACACTTTCAAAGGTGTAAACCGATTGTTTATTATTCTGTGCTGAGAAATATAAAAGAGAACAAGAGCTAAAACAGCAACAGGACACTTCCTGTTGAGCCAGAGTGTAAGCACATCAAGGATAGATCATGGCTATGCAAAGCCACTGAGCATAACATATAGTAGTAGCAGTAATAAAAAGTATTCATTCATATTATTATACATTCCTTCTGCTGGTTTCTTTGTTGACAGTGAACTGTTAGGCATGAAGTGAACAGCTTGTCTGGATGTGTGTGGAAGGTTTTTTAATGTGGAATTTAGTTTTTTTAATTTATCACTAATACGCATTCTCTGGGGCAGTAGAAGCAATAGCCATCATCGGTGCACCTTTGACGGTGTGTTTAATGTTGAATCTATAAGTGCTGTTCAGCAGAACACTGTAATATATTCAAGCAGGACAACGCCTGAGGGTTGTGCCCATGCCTGTTAGTGCATGTTTGTTTTAATTTCAGCATTGTTTGCCTTCTCTCTCATCTGCCTTGCTACATCTTTGTCATACACAGAGTGTCTGTTACAGTGTGTTTACAGTTCCAAAGAAATTATAGTTGCCCCTAATTATTACAAAAAATAAATATATAATGAATTGAACTTAATTCTAAAAAGGCAATCCAAATTCCAAAAATGATATAATATAATAAAAAACATTAATGAGTGTCACACTTCCTGACAATGAGCTAAATTCCAAAAATGCAATCCCAATTCCAAAGAAATTATATTTGCCCCTAATAATTCCACAAAAAGATCCAGATTCCAACAGTGTAACCAAAACATTTTCCAAATAATTAATATTTAAATCCAAGATTATAATCCCAGTTTTTAATAAAATGTATATTTGCTTTCCCTGTTATTAATCCTGAAAGTTTATCCTAAGATCTCCCTAAGCTCTAAGACCTGTAGGTCCTCAACCTTTAACCCTAGAATTACCAAGCTTGGATATGTTGTACACCCCAGAGACTGGAGCAACATATTAGCTCTTGTTACTTAGCATTCCCTCTACCAGCTCACACCATTAAAACCCCTTACTTCTTAGGTCAAAAGTACAGAGTCTGGAGGGTGTTCACTTTTGGTGACTCGTATATGTCCAAAATTTGATGGGTAGGCTTGGGAGGAAGTGTGCCAGCCCCCCGACTGAGAGGCAACAGAAAGTAGCTGTAGCTGAAGCTAAGGGTACGACACTGGCACAGGACAGGCAGGGGTGCACTTTTCTTAAGTCCACCATGCGTTTATGGTGTTGTTGGTGTCAGGTGGTCAGAACCACTGATTTGGAGGCTAATATTTTATATTTGAGATGCTCTTTTATATTTTCCAATTAAAAACAATGTTGTGGAATCTTAGGAAAAGCACATCAGTTTTGAAACTAGATAATTGGTTGGACAATCTAGTTGGACCTCAGTAACAATGACCTGCAGGATTCAGGAGTGGAGCCCATCTTTGCTCGACTGATGAAATCACACTGTAAACTGGAGATTCTCAAGTCAACAAGAACTACAAACTCAACTGACTACACCGCACAACCTCGTGTTCTTTTTCTGTAGACTGGCTAAAAGGGGGCATGCAGCAAGAGCTCCCAGGGTAAGCAGCAATGATTAGATGCACCTAGTCAGATTTCCAAATGGTTAGGAAGAAAGATATTTGATTAGGAATGTACCAAAAAAAATATCCCCAAAATACAGAGTCTGGAGTAGTAAAGTCTGGGTGTTTGGTACCTGTCCAAAATTTGACGTGGAGGCTTGGGAGGAGGTGTGTGATGACATATCGGAGAGCCAGCCCCCTGATTGGGAGGCAACAGAAAGCAACTATAACTGGGGCTAGGGGGACCAGCAGGGATGCACTTGTCTCAAGCCCCCCGTATATTTATGGTGTGTCAGGAACAAAGAACTTGGCTCGACACATGCAGAGCTAAAAGTCAGATGAGCTTTATTTAACTATCGGATAGTTAAACACAGCAACAAAACACGACCAAACATAAATGGAGAATGCGAGATCAGAGTCGAGAGACTGGCAAGGGCAGAACCAGGAGAGTCAAGCAACGAGGCAATCAGAATATTAGGAGTAGACAAAGAGAGGAATCAGGAGAACAGAATGAGGTCGAAAGCCACAGAGTAGAGCAAACGAGTAACAAGAACAAGGGATAAGGCAAAAGAGGAAGTCATAAACAAAGGTAGTCAAAACCAGAGTAGAGATAACAGAAGGAAACGCTCAGTAGTGCTAACAGGGTCGGCAAAACTTTGCAAAGTGTATGTGCGTGTGGGATTTTTAAACAGACTGGGTGATGAGCGGTGTGATTTGGGTGATTTGCTGACTGGGGACATGTGAGTGTGACGTCATCGGGTGATGCACTCTGGAAAGTGGAGTTCGGGAGATCGGTGGATTCAGGGAAACCTGGAAGTGTGACAAGGTGTTGTTGGGGTCAGGTGGTCAGAACTGCTTTGGAGGCTAATATTTTATATTTGAGATGCTGTCTTATATTTTACAATGGAAAAAAGGGGATTTAGATCATATTCTTGGTAATGCGGTCTACACTTTTTAAACTTATTTTGCAAACTCAGTTGACAATTCTACACAATCTGTAGTGTTGTCTGTCCGTAGACTGATGTTGTGGAATCTTAGGTAAAACACATCAGTTTTGAAACTTGATAAATCCTCCCAGAAAGAGTTGGACCTCAGTAACAATGACTTGAAGGATTCAGAAGTGGAGCCTGTCTTTGCTGGACTGATGAGATCACAGTGTAAACTGGAGATTCTCAAGTCAGCAAGAACTACAAATTCAACTGACTACACTGCACGACCTCTTGTGTTCTTTTTCTGCAGAATGACTTTGTATAATAATTAGGAAAAAGACCTGTGAAAATCAAAATTCTCACATGAAACACATTTCTTGGAATTCTTCCAAAGTGGGTATTCTGCTCAATTCAAATTGTTCTAAGTTAAAGGGTTGAACCCTAACCTGTATCTCATCCTAAAACCTAAACCTAACCATCAGCTTGGCCCTAATCCTGTCCCTAACCTGAATCTCATCCTAAAACCTAAACCTAACTGTCAGTTTGGCTCTAATCCTATCCCTAACCTGAATCTCAACCTAAACCTAACCCTAATCCTAACACTAGCGTGAATCTCAATCTAAACCTAACTCTAACCTGAATCTTAACCTAAACCTAAACCTAACCCTAACACTAGCGTGAATCTCAACCTAAACCTAACTCTAACCTGAATCTTAACCTAACACCTAACCCTCAGCCGGGCCCTAATTCTAACCTGAATCTCAACCTAAAACACATTTACATTTAGGCATTTAGCGGCTGCTCTTATCCAGAGCGACTTACAAAGTTATTCGTTTTACAGGTAGGCCAGTGCAGTGTTAGGAGTCTTGCCCAAGGACTCTTATTGGTGTAGTTTAGCATTTGCTACCTAGACTGGGATCCGAACCCTTGTCTCCCACATGGGGTGGTAACCTAAACCTAAAGAAACCTAAACCTAACCCTCATCTTGGCCCTAATCCTAACCCTAACCTGAATCTCAACCTAAAACCTAAACCTAACCCTCAGCCTGGCTCCAATCCTAACCCTAACCTGAATCTCAACCTAAAACCTAAACCTAACACTCTCAACCTAAAATCTAAACTTTTATATGTGGACATATAGGATTTTAATGTGGAATTTAATCAGTTTTCAACAAACAGAACTTCAAGTCCTGAAGTGATTACTGATGAGCTGGTTAGCTGGCTCAGGTCTGCTGGGAGTGGAGGTAACACTAAAACATGCAAGGCAGGGGGTCCTCCAGGGCCAGGGTTGGGAACCACTGTCTTAAAGGCACAGCATAGTGTTACAGCTCCAAATACCTACCATTGTACCATTGTTGGTCTGGATGAATACGTAAATGCAGTTTTAACTCAACAGACTGGGTAATAAAAACTGAACCGCTCATTAGGTAAGAATAATTAACGTTTGGGAGTGGGTTACAGCCATGGTTGGGTTACAGATTGTTTTTTTAAGTTTATTGAGTCATGGTAGGCAGTAAAGAGGAATTTACTATAGTGACTGGGGTTTATTAATATTATGCTGTCTCCTTGATAAAGGATATTACTATTACTGCCTAATCTAGCAAAATCAATTAACTGCCAAGACGATTACTACTACTGTAGTATGTAATTGTAGGAATCAAAATAGGCTAGCTATTTTTCAGTGACAGTTATGTTTTTTAGTGGTCCGTAACGGTTCGCCAATTTCTACCGCTTGTATCCACTTACACCATAACAGCAGTCCTAATGTTTTCTTTGTTTTGGGTTTTTTGTGGAGTGAAAAACAGATTAGATTTTTAACGTAGTGGACCAGCACATCAAGTCTGTTTTTCTCTAAGCACTCTCTTACTCTCTAAGCTCTTCTCCAACGTATTTCCTTTAACCTCCTCTTTTTTATGTGGCATTAATGTTCATTTGTTTGTTAAAAAGCTAACATGCTGACTCGGTGTGAACAGGCCTTAACTTAAAGACTCTCTCAGTGTCTAAAAGAAGTACTAGCATGTTGCTGGAGCCACAGAAAAGTATATGTCAGTAGCAGCAGCCATGTTACTTTTGTCAGCCTTACACTGTGTAGATACTTTTACTTTGCATTAGTTACTGTACGACAGTTACTGAGAGACCGGAAAAGAGGAAACCCAGCTTGGACCTAAGAGCGCGAGGGCGGAGAATGACAAATAAACGATAATGTAACACAGCCTCTTAGTGCTGGCAGGTCCGCAGTATGTGTATAGTGGCTGGGGTGCCGTCAGCATTGCTGGGCGAGGCTTTGAATTGGATGATTAGTTGGATCGTTTTTGTATTTAACTTAAGCAACTTAAAGACAAGATATAGAATGATTTATCGTACTACCTTCTTTGTTTATTTCTAAATATATACTCATTCTGAATTTGATGCCTGCAACACGGTCCAGAAAAGTTTGTATAATTTAAATTAAAAACTAGCAACATTGTTAAATATAAGGAAAATGTTTTAAGAGGTAATGTAATTATGCATTATGGGTATGAAATGGGATCCAGGAAAGGCTAGCTTGAAAAAAAAAATGCAAGCACATAATCCAGATGTCCAAGAACGTTCGTTTTAAAGGAATTTTAGGTCCTTTAGCCTCTTCAGTACATAATATCATTAAAAGAGTCAATCAAGAATCCAGACAAATATCTCTCAAAGGAGAATGTCATAAATCGTAACTGAATTCCTCTGACTTTCATGTAAGCATCATATTCACAAATTCATTTTAGTGCAATTCTAATTCTAATACGGTAAAACTGTAAATGTTGTGTTTTCAATTTAATGCAGCTCAAACAGAGTTTATTAGTCACTGCATTCTGCATTTATTGGCATGTCAGAGATGAATAGACAATTCCATACAGTTTTTGAAAAAAGTACAACAAGGCCAAAATAATAAAGATGATAATTTTTTTTTTAATATAAAGATATTACGAATCAATGTCACAGGAGAAAACACTTGGACATTTGAAGTAATGAAAAACAAATGTGAACTAGAGAGGGAAAGTTCGTGAATGAACTTTAAGTTGACTCAAAGTCTAATAATTACGTTAAAAAGGTAAAGTTTAAAATCTGCCACATTCTATTGTCTGCTAACTTAAATTCACTTCTACCACCTTAAATGACCTGCCACCATAAATTCCATGCCACCTTTTTTACCACCTTAAATTCCATGCCAGCTTAAATTCACTCCTGCTACCTTAAATTCACTCATGCCACCTTGAATTCCCTCCTACTACATTAAATTCCCTCCTGCTACCTTAAATTCACTACTATCACATTAAATTCCCTGCCACCTTAATTTTCTTTGCCACCTTAAATTCACTACTGCCACCTTAAATTCAGTCTGACCACCTTAAACACCCTGCTACCTTAAATTCATTCCTACCACCTTAAATTCCCCGCTACCTTAAAATCCTTGCCGCCTTAAAGACTCTGCTAATTTAAATTCACTGCCCCCTACATTTACTACTACCTTAAATTCATTGCTACCCTACAAACAATAGGAAGAAATCCGACTTTGAGAACTTCTTTTCAGAAAACCGTATGTCCGATTGGTTCAAAAAGCACAAGCAACTTAATCGGGTATATCTACAATCCTGTAAAAAATTTACCACCTTAACTTCACTGCCACCTTAAAATACCTGTCACCTTAAATACACTCCTACCACCTTAAATTCACTTATTGCAACTTCACTGCAACCTTAAATTCACTGCAACCTTAAATTCACTCCTACCACCTTAACTTCACTGCCACCTTAAAATACCTGTCACCTTAAATACACTCCTACCACCTTAAAATATCTGCCATCTTAAATTCTTAAATTAAAATGACACTTAATCTTAAATTACACTTGAGTAAATATTTATTTGTTTCTGTANTTTCTGTATATTTTTAAGATGAATTTCACAATTTACTAGTATTTTTTATGTCACAATTTTGCTTTAGTGCCATGTCACATTTAATTTGACCTAATCGCACCCCTTAATCTAATTAGGATTTGATTAGTTGGTGGAGATGAAGCCTAGATGTTGTGAATAGCGGTGGGCTTTTTCCTCAGGCAGAACTTCTGAAACCACTTGTCTGAAATGTTGTCTGACCTGGAGGCAGAAGAGACAAGACAGGCTTCCATAAGAATACTTCAGGAACTGAACTGAGATAAAAGGAGTAATGCATTTACCACGGTTTAACTCAGGATTATTAGTGTCAGAAGCAAAGAACTAGGACCGACACGCGCTGAGCTAAAACCAGATGGGCTTTATTAAACAATCGGGTAATTGAACACAGCACCAAAACACAAACAGACATGGAGGGAGAAGAGATCTTGTCTACTGGTGGTCTGTCTGGGTTGTCCAGAGCCTGTTCGCTATATGTGCATGCCCTCACGTAACCAGACCATATCTGCCTGAGACATAACCGCAGGCTAAGTCTAGCAGCAATCTGACCTTTCTATTTGTCAATGAGTGTAAATTAATAAATGACATGAAGCTGACCAGACAAAACATGAAATATATTGGTTTCATACAGTCCCAACTTTTTCTGATTTTGTGTCCTACATAAAGGTTACTTTTAACGATATCTGATGTTGCTGTGTAAGTACTGTCAAATTACAGAATGGATTAACACCAGAGTTTTGGATGTTTCCACGTCAAAACACAAACATACCACTACAACTAGCTGAACGGTAGGACAGTGGGCTTTGTCTGTGTGGAGGAATGTAAACACTCTCATAATGTACACAACTGTACAGCTGTTACAACCAGACACGTCTTGCTGGGAAAAACAGCAGCTCACTTTGTTATCCGTGTCCTTATTCACTCATCATCAAAAGAATAGCTGCACCCAGAAGGAACTGTTGGACTGCAATGCTATTGGGAAGGAAGATAAAGGTTACCAGGAACAATAAATGATGATAAATTTAGACTTATGTGGGCAATATTTATTGAGCCTCTCATGCAGGAGTAGTGCCTGTCAGTATGGCAGTATGCCAGACGTCTCGGCATGGAGTTGTAGAGGTTCCTAATGCTGTCCTGTGATAATCCATCCCATGTATCTTAAATATTCTCACACAGTTCCTGCAGATGGTGCAGTAGGGTTGGAGGTGGAGTGACACCAGGCCTTCTGAACGTGTGACTTGTGACATCAAACCGTTCGTGTCACTCCATGACAGTCTGGCACGACACCATTGCAGTCTTTAGTGACGTTGATGTGGTGTTAAGGACAGTCGTCGTAACGATATGTATCGTTGTAGTCCTGCGTCTTGAAGCCGTCTGCCAATGGTGCTGGCACTAAGAGGGTGACTCATGGAGGGCATCACTGCTTTCTGAATGTCCGCACTCATGGAGGGCACAACTGCTTGCTGACTGTCCGCAGTAGTGGCTGTTAGGTCAAACCTAACTAGGGCTGCCCTCTAGAAGTTGACGAGTCGAATCGTCAGTCGGAGACCCATTGAGTCGACTGAGAACCTTTAAGTCGACTGACAACAGTGACAAGGTTTATTTATTTATTTATTTATTTTGTCGTAAAACAGACAAAAGCTTGCAAAATGCACAAGAACTTTAAGAATTTAAAAAGACATTTTAATAATTATTAAAAGGGGAATAATAAATATATATTTAAGTTCTAGCTGGTCTATGACGCATGCTTGCTAAAAAATTAAATCCACATGACAACGTGCGCTGGCGGTTCACCGTTGAAGGAAGCTAAAGCTGTGAAGCTGAGAAACACGGGTGGAATGATGTCTCAGAAAAAGTCTGGAGGAGCTTTTGAAGAAGAGAATTCGAGCAAATTAAAGCTAATTCTGCTCGTCATTTAGTCAGACATCCAACACTGCTTCAAACGAGTGAGTTGACTTTTGTTTTAGACATAATGGCTGTTTGCGGTGAAGGAAAAACGGACCCAAGACGTTTGTTTTATTATAAATGCATTATTTTAGAACCTAAATTACAGATATTTTTATTTATTCGTTTACAGCTAAGATTATTTTTATTTAAAGATAAGTACAGTCAC
>JAVGWN010002595.1:0-10380 GCA_034552555.1 Semaprochilodus insignis
AACCGTATGTGTATAGTGTTGTTTTTCTGTACGCTTTTTAATAAAAAATTGATCACAAAAAAGCCACGCTTATTAAAAACTCCTCGAACTTCTTCCAGGCATTCAGGATGCGGACTTCGTCTTGAGAGTAGACGCTGATGTAGTTGAACCACTCCATGTCTGTTGCCAGGTTAGAGATCTGGATGGAGAGAGTTCAGCTTCCTGTTCACTTGAGCAAACCCATCCTTTACTGCACTCAGCACTGGGTCATCTTGAGGGATGAAGATCAGGACCATGTTGATGACAGAGGAGATCACAGATCCAACGCCAGGTGCCAAACTAGCTAAGTTGGCAAGGTTCTTCATCATACCTTTTAACTTATCGGGGTCCATCTTTCCCATACCTTCTTGAAACAGAGACAGAGAGCTTGTTGCTAATGCTAGGGATTTTTCTGTTTTCCCTCTTGCCTCAAAAGGCAGGTCTCTCTTAACCCTGTAGGGGCCCAAGGTGTTGGAGGAAGCAGGAGAAGTCATCCAGTAAAGAAGGATCAGTGAAGCCAAGAGCATCAAGTGAGACCACCATGGAGACCCCATGCCTGCATCATACATAATATAACAAGGAATTACACAATTACATTCATCAAAAGAATAGTTCCGCAAATAGTTCCACCAAGAAGGAATGAACTAGCAGGAATGAAACTTGGTGGGTAGGTTTGACATGCAATTGATAGGTGCCCTATTGGCTGCTCATCACGTGCAATGGTCTAGACTTGACATTCCCTATGGGTACCCTTCCAATGGAAAAGGGAGTCATTATGAATCTGGATAATCTTGACGTTAGCTACAGGTTAGCTACATGAAACGTATTCTGTGGCGTTCCTGTTTCACCCCATAATCTGGTTTGAATGTCAGTAGGAGTAATGTAGGGTGTGTCCCAATTGCCCACTTAAGACTAATACTAACTAGCTTTTGAGTATGTAGTATGTAGTACAGTTATGATTGTCACAGTGCGCACTCTTTAGCCTGTAAAAATGTATTTTAGTAGATAATGCACTTATTTATTTACTTTTATAAAAACAACCCGAAGCTTCATCACTTCCTCTTAGTAAGAAATGATGTAGTATACTAATATATTGTGTACTAGCCTGCCAAACTCAAACTATTAAGATTAGTACATAGCATAAACTGTGTAGTATTAGTATGTAGTACACAACTGAGACGCAGCCTTATAATTTATGTTAAACGTTTACATGTATAGTGCTGCTTTACTTAATCATATATAAATATTCCTTACTGTGCTTGAGTACAGTTTTCCCCATTACAGTACTTATACTTGGGTTCATTTGTAGTTAAGTACTGTTACTTCGCTACTTTAAATTTAATGAGGTTACAGAGTAAGAATAAATTAACCAAAGAGAAAAAAGCACAGTAAATGTAAACCAATCAGAAGAGAACATGATAAATTTAATCCAACCATAATGAAATACGGTAAATTAAAACCAGCCATAAGAAAATTAGAAGAGATGTGCGGTAAATTTAAAATATTTAGTTCTTATTCAGCCAATCAGATCAATCCGCTCCAGTGGCAACAACCCTGTTATTAGTGCTGTGTCCATTGATACATTTTCTGGTCCGCAGCTAAAATTCGGAATAGATCAGAAACGTCCGGCGTATAGGAGAAACTGATACATACAAGAAACAGACGGTCTTCTTCTTTCATTTACAAATGAACTGAACAAAACGGCACTGATAAATCTCCCCCTGAATACCTCGGAAATCAACGTCCACTCTGAGGAAGCAGCTGTTAGCTGACTGCTAGCTAATCTGAGCTAAACAGGTACTGAAGCCTTCTTACTTTCCATGTTCAAGGCACTGCAGTGTACCCGGGGCAGAACATATAAGTGTGCTTTTGTTCAGATTTTCATATTTATTTTACTGTCATTTTATATCCCACAACAATGACCATTTTGGCAACGTCCAGTACATACAGTAGCTGTTCGTAGGTTGAATAGGTAGCGTACACTCCGCTTGGTAGGTGGCCGCCTTGTGTGGGTGTGTGGAACAGCTAGAAGAAGTACGTGTAGTTTGGAAACAAGGGCTGCGTCCGAAATGGCGTATGTCCATACTATACAGTACGTGAAAGCAGTACGCCAGAACAGTTAGCATGTCCGAATACGTAGTGTTCATAAAACAGTACACGTGAAGTCCCCGGGTGACGTACTACATCGGGAGACATTTTGAAGTATGCGACCACAGCACGCCGTCCTATCCCATGATTCCACGGGAGCTACAGAGCCGTTCGAAGCGGTAAAAAAATGGCGGAAAGCGGAGAGCCCGCCGTTTACAGGTGAATAAATTCCTTAGCATGCGTTTTCTACGACCTCCTGCTCGACGCTGCCTCCGTGTGGTAAAGATTTTTGAAGTTTTGACTTTTAAAGAATGGGGTTTGCCGTCGTTACGTTACATCAGCGGTGTTACGCGGGGACAGAACGAGGAGGCAGGATGCAAGCGCAAGTCCTTAATGTAAAACAAACAAGATGAAACAAAAGCCAAAGACACAGAGATACCAAAAAACAACCGACAGAGACAAAATCAACAGACATGGAGACAAAACACCAAGTAAGAACAAAGGGCACAACAAGAGTCTAAAACAACAAGGGCTAACGAGAAACACCTGGGAAGGGGCGGAGTGACGAACAAGGGACAGGTGAGGGGCCTGACAAGGGGGCGGAGACAGGAGGAGCAAAAACCAAAATAAACAGAAGCACATGGAGCAGGACAACAAAGGGCACATGGACGCCACAAGACAAACAGAAAACCGAGAAAAACGGGACAGACTAGACAGGACGTGACAAGCGGAGATCCGGGTCAAAGAACACAGGTAAGATGTCGGATGTAGTGCGTCCGAGGACATGTGCATACCACGCACTCGCATACTAACAGTACATACTTCTTTAACGGCTGAGCAGTACGTACTAGATTCAGTATGCACTGCTTAAGCATGCCTGTACTGTCCTCCTAATGGTTTGGCTTAACCAAAATCAGACAGCCAGCCAAACTCCCAGAATAACAACACGAGAGTCGGGATTTAACGTTCTAGCTCCAATTTTAATGTAGACTCTTGAAGGGCATGTTGGTACAACAAAGGAGAAAACTAAAAAAAAAGGATAAACATATTTCGAATTACTAACATACAAATGATGGAGGTTTGAACATGTTAGCTGAGCATGACTATATAAAAAGATAGAGTGCTAACACATGTACATTACGCTAACCCAACAGCCTAACCTACAGCAAGCTTCATTAAGCTAATACAACAAAGACAGTCTCATCAATCATAAATACTCTTTTGATACTGCAAGATAAACTTATAAACAGTAAGAAATGACTTTGGGCAATGCTCACAATGGGCTAAATCTCTTGATTACGACAGATGTTAACAGGCATGTAAAGCTGCTGAGATCCACAACAAGAACTAACAGGGGTCTCTGGTTTCCTGTTTCCTGTCTGCCAGGGTGCAATACCTGCCTCACTACTGTACCTTGAAACACTATTTCGAAAGGCTAGAGGCAGAACAATGCCATTTTGGACGCAGCCAAGAACACGAAGCTGCGAGCAACACTCCGTCATGGGTAAATACGGATTATTCAGATATTGAGAAGTGGCCCCCCAAACCAGGTTCTCTAGGAGAGAAACGCTGCTCGGCTCTGAACAGCCGAAGAAGAGCGGGGGCCGCATTACAGAAACTTCCTATCTTTAATGCTGTAGATTTTCACAAATTCATTCCACAGAAGCACATATTATCTTAAATTAGTTTATCTTACTTTTACAGTGTCTTATTAAAGCCTAAACTACACGATCGAGCTCGATAATCGATTGTTATGTCTTGTGTTACCAAGAAACTGGCCATACTTACAAAGCTGAAACCTCGCAATGAAAATAATCTGTTCTTTGCAGTTTTGTAGAACATGTTGAGATTGTCCTGGGTATGTATTTTTGTGGTCTATGGTCTACACAAGGTTGTACTGACTGGTTTGTTGAGTTGTCTCAGCAGTGCCTGTTGATTTGATTCATTAATGAGAAGGCAATTACGTTAACATTCAGATTCAGTAACGGTGTCTACTGTGGTCTAGTTTGTCGTTTCCTTCATCACTCTTTTTACTCCCTCTCCTTTATTCTTCTTCCGTAGGACCATACTCCATGCCCCAGCCCCTCATTGCCAAGGGCTGACTCCAAGACCCGGGATGGAAGACCCTGTGCAATACGTCACCTCCCAGACAGTTCTGAGTGGAGATCCAAGCTGGCGGATAGCTTCCCTACGAATTCCAGACTCTGGAATTATTTTCAGAAAGATACCAAGCTTCTACCACTTCTCACCATTTTGGAGTTATTTGAGGTTGAAGCTGCACTTTTTCCACTCCCATGATCCTTTGGAAATGCCTAATCTCCATATCCCCGGTTTTGTGTGTGTTTTGACAGTTTAAGGCCTCTTTTAGTGTTATAGTGCTATTCTGTGATTATAGGGTTGCTTAATTCATAGATTTATTGAGTCATGTGTTTATTTATTTATTGCTTTGTTAAGGTAATGATGTACAATTTTGGAACAGATAAATTCACTATTCATTCAGTGTGAGTTTCAGGGTTAGAATTAAGTTTGAGTTAGGGTTAGCACCCAGTATTCCCAGGCGGTCTCCCATCCAAGTACTAACCAGGCCCTATTCTGCTTAGCTTCCGAGATCAGACGAGATCGGGCGTTCTCAGAGTGGTATGGCTGTAAGCCACAACTGGGCCTCTGTACAGCTTCTTTATAACGTGTAACCATGATTCATCAATTTATTTACAATGATTTACGTGATTTACAATGACTTCCCCCATCAGCGGTCTTCCGACCGAGTGGTTTGAGTTTTAGGGTTAGGGTCGCTTTCATGGAGCTGCCGGTCAATGTGCAATGGGTGAGACTGCAGGTTAGCTTTGTCCCAGAAATTGCCTCTTGACTTGCATTGCATGTGCACGCTCAAACCCTAATGGGGTAGCATGAACAGCGGATACGAACTTGCAGATTCAATCATCCGAGTTGCAACTTGTGGCGTGCACATTGGTAATTGCACCTTCATCAGGGCCAGGTGACTTGCATTGCTTGTCCACGCCCTAACCCTAACCGCATAGGATAAATAAGCAGGGCAAACGCACTGCTCCCTTTCATCCACAAGCACACAGATGCACGGCCCGTGCGCACTGAACCCACACTCTTCGACCCACAAAATGGTGAGTTCTGCGGCTCGTCTTTCTACGTTTGTCCGATTACTGGCGGTGGATCATTAAACTTCTTTTCTCTTTCCAGAGAGAGTGCCCTGTCTGCGAGTATGTATTCACGGACCTGTCGCAGCACCTCAAGCACAGTCACCACGTCATGAACCAAGCCGAACTAAAGCTCTTGCTTAGGCTGGCCAGTGGAAGGTCCAAGGGCCCTTTGGCGTGTCCCATATGCGATAAGTGACTCGCGAGGTTAGACATGCACCTCGGTGCTGTCCATAAGCTCCTGGGCACGGAGCTGGAGAACTTGTTGGCTGCAGCAAAAAAGGAGTGCATTTTGGAGAGGCTTGCTGATCTGAGGAGATCCATGCCTGTCCCTCCTATGGCCACAGCGTTGGATAAAAGCAGGGGCCACGACGCCATCGAGCCTCACTCCCCTGCTGAAGGTGAGGTGTGCCCTCCATCCACGTCCCTGGGCTTACCCGGGCACGTTTCCCGTTATGAATCCACTCCTGTTGCTGGGTCCACAAAGGACAGCCAAAGGGTCTCTTCATCATCATCATCATCATCTTCTCCTCCTCCTTTATCGTCCTCCTGCACATCACAGAAGGGGAAAGCACCGAGAACATCCACGAGGTTTCAGTGGTCTGTTGTGGACCAGGTGCTGGGGGACTTCGAAAAGTTTTTCATCCATGCTGAGCCCACGAGGAAAGATAGAAAATGCTCACCTCAAGAGGAGCCACACGCTGCGGTTCCTCCTGCACATGGCGTGCAGAGAAAGGGATGAGCAGTTCTGCAACTTCAAATTTCTGTATAATTTTGAACGGATGAGACAGTACGTGTAAGCCCCCAAATGGGTACGCCTTAGCGGGCTAACTCGTCTTACTCTCTGGGCATGGAGCTTTTATTTGCTTTCTAACTTGGGGGGGTTTTAATCTGCTTGTTCCAGGTGGCCTGTAGCACTTCGTCAGCAGAACTGTACATCCACCTCGGTGAAGAACATGCTGCTAAACGCCTGCGCCTTTAATAAGCACCTGAAGATCTTCCACCTCGAGGAGGCTGGACTAAGCGCCGAACAGATGGACCGTATGCTCTTACAGCTGAGACGGCTGCAGTGGGACAACACGCGCGACATAAGGGGCCATCAGCAGGACGTTAAAAGGCACAAGTCGAGTGAGTCTGTCTTACAGGATTGATAAAAGCCAGCGGTGACTTCGGGTGTTTCATGCACATCGCTGCCTATAAAGTTCCCAAGCTGATCGGTGAGTAGCCTTTACGGTGGCACTTTAAATATTAAGCCGGGAAAAGAGGCTTTACAGGCGCGCAAAAAAACCCTCTCCACATCCCTGTCAGAGAACGTCCGCAGGAAGCCCACCACAACACCGTATCGCCTGCTCCAAGGTTATGTGTCCGGTTACCTGGCCATGCTGTCTGGCCACCGTCCCGTAGTTTTATGCAACATGACCCAATCCAATTTACGAGAGGCGGACGACCAGAACCGGACTCTGGTGTGGGTTTTGCGTTCTGCCTGAATTTATTCGGACGGAGCCTTTGCGTTAAATCTAATTCTGTTTAACCATGCATAAAACCAGGTCAACAAGCACAAAACGGACAGACGATACGGGAACGCTTTCGTGGCTCTCCTCCCGCACGAAGCCAGCTTGCTCCATGCGCTCGTGGAGGTGTCAGACTTTCCCCGGTAATGGCCCAACCTGGAGATTGCACAAGTTGCGGGAGAATGGGGGAGTCCCAACGCCCTTTGACCGTCAAGTCCCATCCAACCATCCTGCAGAACCAGCGAGAGACATCCTGTTTTGCCCATCGAGACCAGCACCAGCACAGCTCCGGTGCGCTGACCCCCCTTGTCAGTACACCACACCCGCCAATCGCTCGGCCTGTGTCAAAAGGTGTTTTACTTTGAACCATGCATCTTAAAGGACTGAGGAATAACAACCACTAATAGTTCAAGCTCATGTAGTTCTGCACTTCTACAGCACCGGGTCAAAACCACACACTGCTCAAAACCACACACTGCTACCTCTTGTACGTTATATAAATAAACGTGATTAATAAATGTGCATTACTATTTACCTTCACAATTACAGACGGTTCTCCAAGGGTTCTGCAGTAAAGACAGTAATTCTATTAAGAACCATGAGGTCTATATAGAAGCAGTTCATAGTTAAATGGTTTTCGTCAGATTGATGGAGAACGTGTAGTGTGTGTAGTTCTCTATAGAACCTCTTTGAAAGTACTCCTGTATAACAACAAAACCGGTTCTGCTGTTTTTATAAAGGCAAACTCAGAACAATACAAGAACAATTTTTGTGCTTCATGGAAATATATAAACACACACACACACACACACACACACACACACACACACACACACACTCCATCAAACTGAACAACTTCATAAATCAAAGAACCATTTAAGCATGAAATGCTCCTCTACAGAATACACGGTTCTAAGTGGAACCACTTCCTTTACTATAGAGCCTTTAAAAACACTTCAAACACACTCGTCTTCACTGCACTTTACCGAAATGCAAATCATGTAGAAATTCTGAATCATTAATAAATAAATAAATGCTTCACTACACAGTTACGTTGGTCTGTAAGTCAGACGTTCTAGACATACAGGCCGTGGAACGTCTGTCAAAGCTGCAACACTGATGTCTCATCTGTCAGACAGACACGTTGCATATTGTAACACCTTCATGTCTAACGTGATACGAGTTCGAGACCTGAAACACCGTTACTGTTCACTCCTACAAATACAGCTACAGGACAATCACACCTCACTCGTGGGCTTGAACCGCTGACCCTCAACATGGCAAGTCCAGCAAAACGTCCCAGAGAAGACCAAGAAACCGCTCCCTGCTTTAGCCACAGCGTCTTCCCCATAGAGCTTTCTGCCAACAGTACAGAGTTCTTTAACGCGGTGCTGCAGCTCGGCCGGGAGGACTTCCACGATGCGGTGGTCTTCAGCCGGGTCAGGAGACATGCATTTCTGCAGGCTGTGGGGGATGGAACTCCGCTCTGCCTAAAGAAGGTAAAGAGGCCTTTAGTAAGTACTGTCACCATGTACACAATTCTGCTAATGCAGTGTGGTGTGTATTTCAGGTTTCAGGGGGACGCCGGACTTTGATGTGATCCTGAGTAACAGGACTGATGTTTCAGTGACCATGGTGCTGTTCACCGTACGGAGCCCCCGATCACAGCAGAAGGCAGCTCTAAAGGAAGTCAGCACGATGCCGCCAGGCAGACAGGTAAACACTTCAAACGCTGAGCAACAAATCACACTTTAATGCTTTACAGACCATTTTGTCCGCAGGGCCGAATGTGATGGGACTGTGCAGATAACGCTGCAGCTGTGGGAGAGGGGTGGACACCAGAGCTCTCATCAAGACCATTTGAGGGCAAAATTCATACCCACCATCTCCGTAAGCAGCACCTGCAGCCACATCAGAGACTTAGACGTTGCTGACGGTGCCACCAGCTCTGCAGATGCACGGTTGAGCTCAGTCACTGACCCCGTTCACGCTTCGGAGAGCCTGGCCACCATGAAGTGGTCTCTGTGGCAGCCGGCAGGGCAACGTTGACCCCAGGAACAACTTCCACCGCTGCCAGCAGTTCTGTACGAAGCAGAAGACGGTCAGCTACAAAACACAGCTCTTCGCGTTTCTACTGAACGTTGCACTTAACGCTGTAGATACACTGGTTTGCTTTTCTTTTCTAATTAAAAGTCGTTGTGTGTTTTTGGTTAATTTGTCCGTGTTGTTAGACTTTTCTCTCGTTGTATTGAAACCGCTTGCCTTTCAGCTGCTTTTCTATAATAAAGTCGTTGTAATTAAAGTTGTGTGGACGTTTGGCTTATTACGTTTCTTTAAATTATGTTCATGTCCCAGAATGCATCACAAACACACAATGTTAACACAGTCTTAGTGTTCAGTGATCTACTGGTGTAAAGTCAGTCACTAACACAGGCTAGTAAACTGCTACACACTTCTACCTGAACTCATCCAGATAAACTAATAATAAACTAACCCAAACTTCTCTAGTGCACCACGTGTTCCCAGACCACCAATCACAACCCACCACCCCGTTCTGCCCCGCCTGAGTTCTAACCGCTCTTACCTGTTCCTCATCATCCTCCTTTCTATATTTACACTGGTCTGTTTGCTCTTTCTCCCTGTAAGGTGTTGCCAACCCAGTTGTCTTCCCGAGCCTTTCTCCCACTTGTCTCTATCCTGTCTCTCTGGTTCTGACTTTCCTTTGTGTATTGGTTTTGTCTCTTGGTTCTCCATAACACACAACCTGCAGTAACCACACATGAACTTTGTCTCCTCGTTCTTAGTCCATAACACCATACCTAAAGTCAACAACTCTCTTCTGTTCTGTTGCTCAACACACCATTAAAGCTGTGACCCAGACAGCATTTATCTGGAATCATACACCTGGCAACCAACACCTACAGCGAAACGCTGATCACACAACAACTCCTCTGTCCTGACTGTTACATACAAGATCTCCAGTGAGACAAACATTCATTCAACAACTTGCAGATATTTGATCCTGATTCTGTCACCCAGGGGGTCCAGTGAACCACCAATAGACCAGCAGCTCTCCAGTATCCTGAGTCTGTCACCCAGGGGGTCCAGTGAACCACCGATAGACCAGCAGCTCTCCAGTATCCTGGATCCTTGGCTCGACAGGTGAAGGAAAAAGATGTAGGTGTTGGATCGATAGGTGAAGGAAGAGGATGTAGGTGTCGGATCGATAGGTGAAGGAAGAGGATGTAGGTGTTGGATCGATAGGTGAAGGAGGAGGACGTAGGTGTTGGATCGACAGGTGGAGGAAGAGGATGTAGGTGTCGGATCGATATGTGAAGGAAGAGGATGTAGGTGTTGGATCGATAGGTGAAGGAGGAGGAGGTAGGTGTTGGATCGACAGGTGGAGGAAGAGGACGTAGGTGTCGGATCGACAGGTGGAGGAAGAGGATGTAGGTGTCGGATCGATAGGTGAAGGAAGAGGATGTAGGTGTCGGATCGATAGGTGAAGGAAGAGGATGTAGGTGTCGGATCGATAGGTGAAGGAAGAGGATGTAGGTGTCGGATCGATAGGTGAAGGAAGAGGATGTAGGTGT
>JAVGWN010002596.1:0-10978 GCA_034552555.1 Semaprochilodus insignis
TGTGGTGAAAGTAAAATATATATACTGAATCATTTTTAAGCAGAAAGAAATAGGTGTATGACAAGTTTGAGAATGTCAAAAATGTTTTTTAGTAAAAGGATTGTAAAAGTGTAAGATGATAATGAATGGTCTTCAGAGATCCTGTTTGGTAGCCATACTGAAACACAATGCATGCAATTAACAGATACAGTAACAAACATAGACTCTGTAGTTTATGCAAAGATATCTTTAAAAAGGTTTCATGTACAACAGTCTGCTTTTCAATCTGAGCTTGACAATGACCCAAAAATATCAGGTTTTGGGCCATTTCTGTTTGTCCATTCATCATGAATTTTTGACATGGCAGCTGCTGTGTTCAAATGCTGCTTAAACGTAAAAATCAACAAAAATAGAGATAGATGTTTTTCTTTGGACAGCAACGATAACTTGCTACGAATACACCACAGTACATAATTACATAAAATATCTGGTAGTGTTCCTTGAAGTTATTCTGAACTATCAAAGTATATGCCAGAAAACATTTTTAAAATTAATACATATTTACCTATTAAATACCAGATACTGTATACTAGGTAACTATTCATTCATTAGATGTCCTACCTGTATGACCAGACTATATTCAGCCAAGGTTTAGAAGTGGATCTCACAGCTTCACTGAACCAGACTCTGAAACCTCTATTTATACAGTTGTGAAAGGCATTCGGGGGAGGGGTCTGTAAAAGGGGGAGGGATCTTTAAAAGAAGCACCTTGCAAAGTCTCATGTTAACTATATTTGATGCTGAAGAGGATAAAACATTCAAGTGAGTATGATGAGATTAAGCTGCTGAAGTCTTTTAGGATTGCATGCTGTATCTGTAGGTTCTAGACTCTGTTAAACAGCAAAATCCCCAGTGGTAATGTAACACCTACAGCTGGTCCTAATCAACACTGAATTCAGTGCTGGGGATTTTGCTGTGCATGCTGTACCATATGAAGACAAGTCACTGTAATAACTGCTGTGTCAATAAGAAACATCTTGAACACAATTTGAATGTAGTGAATAAGACTATGGTGAACTTCACTGACCACTTTTGTGTATACTGACCACTTGCCTGCATACACTGGGTAAAAATCAATTAATTTACCATTCCAAATGACCAGTAAACATACACATGTTTCACAGTATATCTCATACTGATACTATTAAAATTGTGGTAAATCTGGAAAAAAAAATCTGTGTGTAAAGTGGCTACATCCTCACATGTAATAAAACAAATTAAATCAAAACTATTGTAAAAATTTTATTGCATGGGGCAATGTGATTCATTAAATACAATTTAAGTTATTCAAGTTTGTTGCACAGGAGTTCGAATTACGAGATCACACCAGGTCGCAAGATGACAAGAAGAACATTGATCTTGATCATATTTAACTACACATTAGGCTGTGATATGCTCTTTTTATATTTATTTATTTGTATGTTTTGCTGTCATACATGTTTAGATAATTATTTCACTTCATATTTCTATTTGAAACAGATTCTGAGAAGTTTAAAATGAGCCAAATCTACTCGTGTGAGTAAGTACCCAAATACCCATTCTAAAATTACCAAGAAACTATGGTTAATAGTTTGGAAATGTGGTTTATAATAAAAGCAGTAATCATCCGCCTGCTTTTCCACAGTCTTTTGGTGAAGAACTCAATTGCAGTAGCTATTGTGCCCCTGGAAGATGGTTTCTGCTCCATCCAACAGAGTATACGAGGCCCTCATTAATGGAGATGTAGACCCCATTAGTGGGCAGTGTTCCAACTACAACTACATCAGAGAGCAGATTGTGGAGGCCCAGCAGAGCCTGAAGAAGTCGGAACACATGGCTGCTACAGAGCTACTGAGTCTGGACGGCCACATTGAGATCCTTACACAAGACCAGGGAAGACTTGAAGAAGAGATGAGTGATACAAGACGTAGCTTAGACGACTTGAGAAAAGAGCAGACAACTAATGAAAGATTACTGAGAGAGTCTGAAGATGCCGTAGAGCAGGCCAGGAGAAATCTGGATTCAACAAGAGAAGTACTTTGGAGCCAGGAGGAGAGGAAACGTAATGCTGAGATCAAGATAGGTGCAGGTCCCATCATGTTAGCTGCTGGTGCAGCAGAAATAGTTCAAGCTTCACATGCTATTAGAGCAGTTGAAGAGGAGGTGAGAAACTCAGGTGAGTCTCAGGTGGAAATGTTCAAAGGTAAAGTGTCTACATATGAGTCTGAGATTCACCAGGTTAAGCGACACATCAGGCAGAAACATGATAAGGTGGAGAGGATCCAGAAAGAGATCCAGAAGGTGAAGGAGCATAGAGAGACCGTAGCCGAGTTCCAAAACAAAGTGAGAGGAACCGTCCACATCCTGAGTGTCCTGAGTGGAAAGATGAGTGTGGCTGAATGTCAGACTCGCAGATTCATCCTCCAGAAACCAGTGATGAAGGTGATGGAGGATCTGATGAAATCAGCAGAAGATATCGCAGGGAATCAGCTCCTCTCTAATGAAGGCATGCTAAGACTCATTAACGCAATGAAGGAGAACAATGGAAAACTGGCAGCCATCTGTGATTTCCCCAGCGATACAGATGCTGACCTTTACATTTATACAGGCACTCAAAACTTCATGATGCCATTTCTCCACTTTTTTCACTTTATTTTTTTATTGTTTTACAAAACAGAACATTGTTTAGCTTTATGGGTTCACATTGTCGTATGTGCAGTATTATGCGTGATACATTTTTATGGTGAAATGAGCTCCGTCTGTGTTTATTTTAAAATTACACAATGTATTATTATAGTTCCGTTAATTCACAGATCAAATACAGTTCAGGTACTCATGTAGAACTATGAGTTTGGTTTAAAATATTGATTGAGTTTATTCTTTGTTTACAAACTGTTCTCAATAAAAAAATAATTAATTTCATTTTTGTTGTTGGAAAGAATACACATACAGTAACATTTCAGTTCAATTGTCAAAAAACTCAAACATGTATTAAAATAACATGTATTAATCTCCTATGCTCCTATTCTTTCATATGTAAATTTCTATCAGTTACCTGCGACAATGTTTGCGAACTCCACCACCTCTCCATTACCTCCCTGTTCATCCAGACTTCATTGCCTATTTCTCACTTCTTCAGAAGGCCACCCCACAAGATTCAGAGCTATATTTACATTTTGATCATTTATTAAATGTTGCTTTATTCATTATTAGTCATTAATTATTACCTTAGGTGTTTCTGTAGTAATGCAATGTAAAGGGACATTTGGGCACAGTAAGGCAAATGAATATTTAAAGATGAAGAAAAGTGCCCAGTGTCTTGTCTACGATGCTTCACTTTAGATCAATAGATCAATTAACAGATCATTAGCTGATGTGGAGGCTGTTGCTACAATCACATCAGTGACCTGGCTTAACACTCTTTTCATAGAGACATATTAAAGACATAAAGTCATATTTTGTTGTTATGGCTTATTTATTATTATGAGTTTAGTGTAATATTACACTGGCCATTGCCACACATTCTTACTCAATTCAAAGAAAAAGGCAGGACAGAAGGACAGCATTTGAACAATACTAGTACAGATATTTTATGTCTTATTGTATTCGATATTTTTGTAAATGTGTTTATTCTGAAATTGATGCCAAAACAGTCCAGAAGAGGCAATTAAATACTTTGAGAAATAAACTTATCCATTAAAAGAAAAATGGTACGGCTGATCTTGGATTGGTAATAATGTTCTGGCACTTCTTCAGAAGTGATCTAATCTTTGAACTGTTGTCATCTCTGGTAAAAGACACTCGCCTATTCTGGAATCATTTTATCCAATCTAAAAACTAAAGTTACTAACTAGGCAAGTGTGAGGTACAAGGTAGTAGAGAATTATGGTGAGTTCCAATGTAGGTATATTGTATGTAATGTAGTGTAGATGTAGTGTAGCCTAATTACACAAAAATGGCCAACAGGTTCTATGTTTTAGGTACTAGATAAGGACCATCATATAACCCAAACTAAGGATCTAGTTTGTATCCTCACCTACCTGATAAATACCTAAGTAGGGGGGACTTAAGGGACTTTAAAGAAAACATTACCTTAAAAGGTTAATGAACCAGTATTTCTGAGAAAATGCATCCCCAGAGGACAAGATGGCTGCTCTGACCAACGATGTGCAAAAACCAAATACGTCAGCAAATTTACACCTCTTTTAAACTCACAGACAAAAATGATGACATTATCACACTGATGTTAATCTCACAGAATGGCTTTCACACATACAGAAAGACAAAGTGAAGAAACAACCTCACACAGTCACAATCAACAAATACAAAAATATTAACATGTACACAAAAGGTCAGTTGTGCATGGCATGGCATTGTCTAAAGGGAAGCACTGTCCTGCATTGTCTTGAACTACAAAGTACACCTTTAAGTGGATCTGAGAAAATGGACATGAGTGTAGAAATAAACAGGTGGTTTTGTTATAACCGATTAGTGTATGTTTACAGTTTAGTTGTGTTTTGTCTAGTCGGGTGACTGTGTATGATTAATTACTCAATTTCTCTATTCATAGTTCCAAGAAAAGATGACAGATTTTTGTTTATTTGTAAGGAAAATTTGTCCTACCATTGTCCTGAGAGCCTTATGATGAAGTAATACGCTGAGAGGAAACACTGTAACCAATAACTTTACTATAATGCTCTTTGAACATATAAATACAGCACATGCATCAGTCTATAACATTTTCTAGAGTTTCTTTAAACCAAAATTAATAAAAACAGCAATGCCGTTTTGTCCTATTTGTCCCCAACATGGACGGCAACCCATTTAAGATAGAAGGGTGATCCTGACGATCAGCTAGCTGAGATTGACATTAACTCAACAACCACTGTTGTGATCGAACAAGCAACTTCTAGCACCAGCGCAAATCACCTCATAGAACTGTTCCAACCAAAAGACTTTCATTTTCTGGCCAGTCTTGAATACTTCAACTTTGTCCATATGCTGTTCAGATCCTGTCCAGTGTCTTTGCTATGGATTGACCACTGGGGGAACAGCAGATAGTTCTTATCTGCACCACATTGACTCAATCCTACCCAGCAGTGACTCAACCCTACCCAGCAGTGTTGTTCAGGACACCAGACCTTAGTGTGGCTGAAAGGAATTTAACCCTACTTGTTGCTGCAGCCATTCTGTAGATCTGGTGCTGCAAGAAGTACTGTGTGTTCGGTAACAGATGCAATAAACTTTGTTTAGAATACTGCAACACTAATCAGGGAATCAGCGAAACATAAATGTATTTACAGATCTTTCTTTTGAACAGTCCGTGTTCAGTATTCTTGGGCTGTGTCAGGTAAGGTGGTGTGTAAGGACGACAGCAAGTGAATATTTGTTGTGAAACATGAGAAAAAGAAAACTGCTGCAGTTACCACCATATTCATAGGTTTGGTAATGCTAAGGTTAGCAGTGCTCCCTTTCACTCCTTTGTTATGTTGGAGTGTAAAAGTCTAATGGCGAAGAACAATGCTATCTAGATGTCGGTTGCTTAAACCCAGCACAAACAGAACCAGTGCCTGCCACCAATCTTTGATTATAAACTACATATTTAAAAAATGATACTGTGTGTTTAAGAATCGATACAGCATCACAAAATATAATATTGCCATATAATAGTATTTTCACACTCTTATTATAGCGTGGAATACATCACAACAATATATTTTAGAATGTTTACAGTTTTATCATTTTACGGTTATAATTTTTCAGTAATCTTTAGATATTTGGTTATAGTCATTATTATTTAGTGTATTTCTCATTTTAAACCTTTTTGTGTTTTGCATTTAGGTTCAACAGGTGAAGAAGCAGTAATCAAATTCACGGGTGTTTGGGATGCTGGGTGTTCAAGATCACGATCGTGATGTGCAGATCCAAAAGACACCTCATGCCTATCCTGAAGAAAAATGAGGCGTGGGAAAACTGTAATATCACATGGGTGGAGATCATAACGGCATTTTGCAAATGAGGGATATTTTCATCTCTTACTCAATCACAAAGAGTCCTTACTTGAGACTATGACGGGGCACACACCCAAAACACAAAGCAGATGTGGGACGTTTGCAAATCCACGGTTTGGAGCCTCTGAGGCAACAGATCTGAAATATCTCTGAGAGAACATTTGGATGTAAACAAATGGACCTAGTGGAGGGAAAATAAGCACACAGAAGGTAATCTTGGCATGCACAGCATAAGAAAAATATCATGTATGAAGTTGTAAATCTGAAATGGTACATTTTTTACTGTAAGATTAACAATAAAATGTTAATAAAACAATAAAATCTGACCTGTCAAATTAATTAAGGAGGTCATGGATTTTTATTGCAGTATTTCCTGATTTATATTTTGAATTAGGTGAAATCTTATTTAGTATTTTTAAGCATCTAATAATTGATGACCATAACTCACTTTAGAATATGGATAATGCAGTAGACCTGATGCTACACAGAACCTGTAGGAATTACTTGCTGCCAAATTTACACTAATAAAATGTAAATTAAGGTGATGATTCATGTTCAATAACTTGCATAACAAGGTACTTTGAAAGTGCTTTGTGTTGATGGACAAACAGATTGTGATGAGCGCTGGGCTAAAATCAAGGCGAGGTTTATTTAACAGGTTTGTAATCGAACACAGCAGCAACAAGAGCAAGACGGACATAACAGAAGGGCAAGGCAGAGTCAAGAAACAAGCAGACATCAAAACCAGGCAAACAATCATACCAGCAAAAGTACCAAAAGGGCAAAGACAAAAGAATAAATTAGCGAATCAGAATAACGTCAAAACCAGAGTAGCAAACAAGACTAATCACAGAGAGGACCGCTCGGTACGCACAGAGTGGCAGTACTTCACAACGGGTCAGTGTGAGAGAGGAGCATTTATAGACTAAATTTACAGACTAAATTAACAACAGGTGTGATCAATACCCGGGAGACTCAGATCTAGAAAACGGAACGGGATTGGGAGATGGCGGACATGTGAAAGTGATGTCATCGGGTGGTGGGTTATGGAAAATGGAGTCCAGAAGATCGGGGGTGAGAAGAGAGCCAGCAGGCGTGACAGTACTCCCCCCAAGGAGTCCGAGATGGAGAGAGAACGAGGACGACCACGATGAGCACCTCCTCCTAGACCAGAGCAACCAGGAAGCGCACTCCCGGACCTGTTGCCGCACAGAATGGGGGGACCCTCCTCATGGGACGACCCTGTTGACGACCAACGGACAGGCTCAAGGACGACCACGTCGGTGGCCAGCGGACGGGCTCAAGGACAACCGCCTTGGACGACCACGTCAGCGGCCAGGCTCAAGGATAATCGCCTGGGATGGCCCCTAGGATGTGGAGCAGGACGGGATGGGTGGCAGCAGTGGAACTCCTCCACCAGAGCAGGATCCAGGACATCCGCTGTCGGTACCCAGCTCCTCTCCTGAGGTCCATAGCCCTCCCATTCCACAAGATACTGCAGGATGCAACCTCTCCTTCTGGAGTCCAATAGCCGACTTACAGCGTACACAGGTGCCTCCGACATCGACTAGCGAAGGAGGTGTGGTCTCTGGGGTGACCACGTCCAGCAGGCCAGGGACTACAGGTTTTAAGAGGGAGACGTGGAAGGAAGAACAGACACGGTACTGAGGGGGGAAGCTCAAGCTTGTAAGTAATATCATTTACTTTACTGATGATTTTGAAAGGAATAATGTATTTGGGCAACAACTTCCTACATCCCTCATAAACCTGAAGTCCCTGGTCAACAACCATACTCTATCACCAGGAACGTAGGAGGGTGCGTCATGACGATGCTTATGAGTCTGACGCTTATTGCACTGTAGAACCATCTCAATGCACTGGTGGGTCTCCTCCCAAACCTCCTCACTCCTCCTCATCCAATGTTCTACGGAGGGCACATCTGAAGGCTGAAAAGACCAAAGCATTAATGGAGGTTGATAACCCAGCATACATTGAAATGGTGTGACGGAGGTGGTGGAACTGACAAGTGAATTTTGTGCGATTTCCACCCAGGTTAAGTATGTAGACCAGTCGTTTTGATTATTATGACAATAAAACCTTAAAAAGTTCTTGATTTACTCTCTCACACTGACCATTGGACTAGGGATAATAGCCAGAGGTAAGGCTGACGGTGATACTCAGCCTCTCCATGAATGCAGCCCACACTTGAGAGGTGAACTGAGTACCCCTGTCTGACACAATGTCTTCTGGTATACTGAAAAAATGGAAAACATTAAAAATTAAACAGGGTCTCAGCAGTCTGCAACGCAGTTGGTAACTGTGGGAAAGGGATAAACCTGACACCTCAAGAAAACCAATCAACCACCATAAGTATCACAGTGCTGACTTGTGAATTAGGCAGATCTGTAATGAAATTGACTGCAATGTGTGATCAAGGATGAGATGGGATTGGAAGAGGCATCAATTTAGAGTTTATATGAAATTCACATTTTTCACCCTTGACAAAGAGTTGATGTTCAAGGAGACGAGTGAGTACCTGCCTAACGTGTCGCAAATGAGTAGAATAATCGGGTGAATAAATCAAAATATTGTCTATGTAGGCAATAACAAACCGACCTAGCATGTCCCGGAGGACGCCATTAATGAATGCTTGGAAAACGGACTTCTGTAATCAAGTTGAGACCTCTGTAATGCACGGCCTGACATCACCATCCTTCTTTTTCAGCCCCAGGTGACATGGATGGACGGATACACCCTTGTGACAAAGCCTCCTGTATGTATTCCTTCATAGCGACTTCCTCCGCTTGGGTAAACATGTGATTTGTGGGGTATTTGATTATCAGTTAATTCAATGGCACAATCATACTCCCTGTGTGGAGGCAATTTGGTAGCATTAACCTTTCTGAAAACCTCTGCCAAATATGAGTACTCTGGAGGGATACATACAGGATTTAGAGTCTCTGGACTTTCTATGGTAGTAGAAATATAGACAGATTAGACAAAGCAAGACCATTTTGAAAACAATAAGGACCAGGACAAAATCTCTCCATCAGACCAAGAGATGAGGGGGTCATGAGTCTTTAACCATGGCAGTCCTAGAATAATGGCATACTCTGAGGAGTCTAACACAAAAAACCTTAACTCCTCCGCGTGTAGAGCACTGACGTCCACTTTGACGGGTTGGGTGGTTTGGGAGATGACGCCTTGGCTCACGGGTCCACCGTCTTCCGCAGATAACCTCAGGGGTGAGTCCAGGGAAACGACAGGAAACTGGAGCTGAGTAGCAGTCCTGGCCTGAATAAAATTAGCCTCAGCCCCAGAGTCAATTAGAGCTGCAAACACATGAGACGAACCCTGGCAACGCAGGGTGACCGGTGACAACAGAGATTTAGAGATCATACCCGGAGTGGGGCTACTCACCACTTTAGCGTGCTGGGTGGGCTCAGCAAGCTGTCCCGGGTATGATGCCTGCAATCTCCGTGGACGAGACAGACAATCCTGTAACAGCTGATCCGAAGCTCCGCAGGATAAACAGAGTCCTCCATGAAGCCGACGAAGCCTCTCGGAGCCGAGATGAATCAACTTGCATCTGCTGCTCAGGTCTCGGATCATACGTCACTCAGGGAGCAGGACGGACTCTAGATGTTGCTATGGGGACACGTGGGGCTGACTGGGGTGTGCGGACAAAAGAGGTCTGATGGGGAACAGAAGAAAACCCATGCTTTAACTGGTCCAACTGAATGGATAGAGCTATTAGTTCGTCCAAGGATAAGCCGTCATCTTTGCAAACCAATTCTGTGAGGACATCGGGATTAAGCCTGTTGCGAAAAATGGTTAGCAACGGGGGCTCATTCAAACCGCTACCAGCGGCCATTGTACAAAATTCGAGCGAATATTCGGCTACGGATTACCTTGACACAGACGAACTAGTATCTCATCATAGGATTTACCATCATGGGGATGGTCAAACACAGACTTAAACTCAGAAATGAAATGATCATACATATCATTCTCACTGACAGCCCAAACAGCAGTCGCCCAATCCAAAGTCTTACCAGATAAACGTGAAATGACAAAAGAGATGTGGGACTTATCGGTATTAGGTGGAGAATTAGCAAAGTATATGGAACATTGCAACAAGAAACCACGACACTGTTTAGGGGAGCCATCAAACTTATCTGGTTTGCTGACTGGAAATGGATTAGTCGTTGGAGGAGCGACTAATGCATGATCAGTAGCAGATGTACTTACTGAGAGTTGGGCTATCTGAGAGGAGATATTTCTAAGGTTAGCAGAAATCTGAGATAGCTGGGAGTGTTGTTCCGTTTGTTGTTGTGCCAGACTACCAACCGAACTAGTCAGGGAATCAAACAACTGGCTGTGTTGACCAAGCAGCTGACCCTGAGTACCATTTAGAAAAGTCAAATTCAGGCTTTATTAAGCAACTAATAAGACTTTAATAAACCATTAATTTGTGTTCCTTAAAATAAAATGATACCATTTTACACTGTAAAACAACTTTTGACAGTTATACTTGATAATAACACCTTAACAAATGGTGAGGTGTCTTACACTTTCAAATGTCTTAATTCAAATGTATTAATAACTCATTAATAAATTATGAAGTGATTTAAAGCTCCTTTTTAGTGGATATAAGTGTTAGTAACTCATTAACAAATGATCATAGATTTTTGAGATGCCAAGAAACATCAAATCAAACAGGAAACTGGGTCAGCAATTGTAAAATTGGAAACTACATAATGATCTGGGAGCAGCGGTAATAAGTTAATAAGGTTTAGGCAAGTCACAGATGTCCGGAAGTGACCAGCAGTAAACCAGCAGTCATCACTCAACCTCAAAGATCACAATGGTGCCACCTTCATGTCTGGTGTGTTACCACCTGGAGTGCTTTTAGAAGATTGCATTTAATCCCAAAAATGACAATAACA
>JAVGWN010002597.1:0-10978 GCA_034552555.1 Semaprochilodus insignis
ACCTCCCACTATTTTCATTCTCCATGGTTTGGTTTAACCGGGCGCACTCCCTCCCCTCCCCCCTGCCCTCCCTGGTGTGTCACTTCTCTTCCCCACAGGGAATTAGCAATGCAATTAAAACCTAATGACCTTTAAATCAAGGCTTATGCCATTCAGTGTCTCTGTGCATGTGTCCACGTGTGTTTGTATGCATAAGCGATGGAGATGGAAGGAGTGGCTCTGCATATCTCCCCTTTAAGAGATCACATTAGCGGAGTTCAAGCTCACCTTGAATGCTAGTGGTGGTCTTTGATTTCTGTTTTCGTTTATCCCACAGCCAGGGCAGGGAGATGATGAAAGGGACCCTCTTATTAAGGCCGTTTACTGGTATAGGGTGAACATTCGTTCGTTGCGGTGTGTCCGTGTGGACCCCACACGGAACTCCACTGCACTTTTGTTGATTCCTGGCAATTGAGAGTCGGAGGCTTATATAACACTTGTTTAAAGGAGGAATTTGATGCAAGCTGTCGCATTCATACTCCAAACAGTAGAGGGCAGAACATCACCCGAACGTTCAGTCCCTTTTCCTCCGTCTTCCGTTCTAACCAGCACCAAACTTCTGCTTCTGTTCATTTGACTTGTTTTGTTTGCTGCTGATTGTGGTTTCTTGACCCGAGTGGGCAGTAGCAGTCGCTAACGGTTGCCTGCAAAGAGCTTGCATGGGGGAGGGGTCCATTATTTCTGCTTTGTTCTCATGTTCAAGAGCTCTGTCCAAACCGTTGATTGATTGTGCAATTCCTTACGTTGCTAGGAATTTGCTTGGATACAAACAAACGTTTTTGGGATTGAAGCTGATAGTTGAGATACTGAAACAGTGGAGCGTTTCATGAGTTGTGGTCATTTGCACTTGAAGGCCTTCTTCGCTCCGTATATATATCTATGAGGCATTCCGATTCCTCTGCTGTCCACAACAAGCCTTTCCCCGCCATCACGAAGTAATGCGGGAAGTAAAGTCGGAGTAGCCAGGTTACAAAAGTAACCAATCACGCAACCCCACATGTGGCACCGGGAGCAGATAGCTTCCACATCTGCAGCGAACTACACCAGCAGACCTCACTAGAAGCGAACCCCAGACCACTGGTTTCAGAAGGTCCAGAGATCGGTGCTCGGGGCTGCTCCCATGCTCCAAAACAGCTTTTAAGCTTGACCAAACATAGCGGACTCGCAGAGCGATTGGTCCTGGATCCGGGAAATAGCTCTAGTGTGAAAACACCCTAAAGCCCAATTTCTACCAGCAGGGCGTTTTCACACTTGTCCCAAATACTTGTCCACACCCAGGACCGATTCTGGGCTTGTTTAGGGTGGAGTGTCCCATTATGGCTGGGAGATCGTTCCCCGCCATCACGAGACATGGAAAGGGAAGTAACGTGCTACGTCGAAGCAGTCATGTGACAAAATGAACCAATAACGTAACCCAACACGCGGCACCAGGAGACGACAACTTCCACACCTGCAGGGGACCATCACTAGCAGGGAATCCCAGATTGCCGATTTTTGAAGGACCAGAGATCTGGACCGCTTCCAGGCTCCAAAACAGCTTTCACACTGGATCAAACGTTCCGAACGCGTGGAGCGAGAGGACCTGAGTACGGAGAACTCCCAAAGACATGCCAGTGAATCTAAAAGATGCATTATCATCATGCAAATTCCCGAAACTTCCAAATGGGCTCAGTCAGTTCCACTCTATAATGTGAACGTAGTCTTGCCCCATTGAATGCGGATCATGCTGCAGCACCAGAAGAACCCGTGAGCTCCTAGCAGCTTTTATCTGGATTCTCTTCAGCAGGCCTGTGTGTTCTACAACTTCCCAACCTCTTGTACCAGCCTCCACACAAACTGTGATCTTGTTTAAACTCCTTCTCCGGTAGCACTCCGAGCCTGTAATAATCATGTTCACACAGGAATATTTGCTTTCTGTAAACTCGCTTTCCGCTCTTGTTGAATTAGCACAGCGCGGCTCGGCTCGGCTCATCCTTCAGGTGGAATTGCGCCGCACCGCTCCTCTGTTCGAGCTTCTCCGCCCTCCCCCAAAATCCTCCTCCTGAAGCATGGGGTGAAGGGTAGGCCCTGGCATCTCCGATCAGCTGTAGCATGGCCTGTGGCTCCCTCTCCCCACTCCCTCCCGCGCGCCAAAAAACAGAAAGGCACAATTTAAACGGGAGATTAAATGGCATTTAGTTCTCGTGTGCTCGGCTCATTTTGTCAGCTTCACTGTTCCTCTCTCGGCGTCTTTTTTGGACCCGTCTGAGCCGGAGGGGACAAGAATGCCATGCCTCTACGCCGGCAGATCGGAATTGTGTTTATTGAATTAGACGAAGTCGGGGGATAATTAGGGACTGCGAGGCTCGGCAAAACTGTCTGCTCTCCAACTGGTGAGAACGAGACGCTGCCACATCAATGAGGGAGCTGCCGGCGCGTGGTGTCACGGGGAGGGTTATAGCTGTTGACGTGCTACCTCTGAGCCCCTCAGACCATTTCTGAAATGATTTTTACTGAACTGAAACCTCCCTCCCTCCCTCCTTCCCCAGTGGGGCTTTTTTTTTGTTCCCCGTCACACCAAACCTGGGAAAAGACTAGTGCGGCAGTATTTCCGTGCTGTGAACGCACTCGTTTTAAGACTGTATTCATGTGGGTAGTTGGTGCTTTGGGAAATAGCTACTTCTATTTAACCTTAGATTTAAGGGCTTCATGTAATTGTAGTTTGCTGGTATTAGATTTTAAACTTTTTAGGTTCAGAGTGCTCATTGACATGTACCCAGGACTAGTAAAGTACACTGAAGTATAGGTAATTTAAGTATATTTAGTATACTTCCTTGTGCTCATGATTAATGTACTGAAAGTATGCTATTTCAGTATACCAACTATGTACTTAGTATGCTAATTATATACCATTAGTGCTATTAAACATATACTTACATAGAACTAATTGTACTTAACTGTACTATTTGAGACACCACTTAGATACGCTCAAGTACATATTTAAGTACATGTGTAGTACATTACAATATACTTAATTTTTACCTGGGAGTCAAATTACTATACTTACACTCATCATCAAATAACAGCTGCACCCAGAAGGAGGTGTGGGATTGCAGGTCTGTTGGGAAGGAAGGTAAAGGTCACCAGGATCAATAAATGATGATAAATTTGGACTGATATGATCAATATTTATTGATCATATAGTGTCTCTCAGTATGGCGTCGGGCCGCCAGACGTCTCGGCATGGAGCTGTAGAGGTTCCTAATGGTGTCCTGTGATAATCCTTCCCATGCAGCTTGAATATCCTCACACAGCTCCTGCAGATGGTGCGGTAGGGGTGGAGGTGGAGTGACACCAGGCCTTCTGGACGTGTGACACGTCACAACAAACCGTTCGTCTTGGTGCTGACCACGGTGCCTCCACACACGGATTCATTGGTCGTCTCCAACGAGACAAAAGCGGGACTCGTCACTGAAGATGACCCGCTGCCATTCTGAGTCACTCCATGACAGTCTGGCACGACACCATTGCAGTCTTTGGTGACGGTGACGTGGTGTTAAGGACAGTCGTGGTAACGGTCTGCGTGCATGTAGTCCTGCGTGGTGCAGCCGTCTGCCAATGGTGCTGCACTAACAGGATGACTCGTGGAGGACATCACTGCTCGCTGAATGTTGGGTCACTCTGTGCATGTCTGTATATATATGCTGCACGTGTTCTAAGTATATATATCTAGTACATTAAAACGTACTAATTGTTTACCTGGGTAAAGAACCGGTCATCATACGCAGTATGCAGAGCATGCATTATACTTGACCCGCATTATGTTTGTAGCCCTCAGCCTCCCTCAGGGAGACCAGACAGAGGTCAACCTAGAGGTCAGACCCTGGACACTCCCAGTCTGGACTGGTCGTCTCCGTCTGTCTCGCAGATATTGATCCCTCTGTTGTGTCTCCTCCTTTTGTTTTGGTTTCTCGTAGGCCAGCATGTCCACTTCACTCGTCCAGAGTCGATGAGCTTCAAACCCCAGAATTTGACTGTTTGCTATCAGTCTGCTCTGCCGGCGTGCTCTCTCTCTCTCTCTCTCTCTCTCTCTCTCTCTCTCTCTCTCTCCCTCTCTCCCTCTTTTTCCTTCTCCTTTAAGTCCCATCCCCTTTATTAAAGCTATATAATCTATTCCAACAGAAGTCCCAAGCAATTTAGTTCCTTCCCAATACCCCAGAGTTCCCTGTATCAATAAGCCAAAAGGTGAGGCATAATGAACAGCCGGCCCGGCTGAAAAACAAATACTTTCCTGTGTTTAATATAGAGAGCGCAAAAAAAGGGCCGCTCGATGAAATGTCAATCTTGTTTTCCAGAGATGAGGCGTGGATTTTTATTCAGTTATTTATTTATTTGTTTGTTTATTTATTCGTCTTTGACGGAGCGGCCGCGCGAGGGCTATCGTATCTAACAGGCCATCATGCCGTGGCTATCGGCCATCTTGCGCCGGCGTCTGATCGAACGAGGTGCCGCAGCTGATATTTCCCCTTGTTCGTGCGGTTCTGGGTTCGCTGAGCATCCAGGCTACGGGTTGGCGGGGGTGTGCCAGCCGAAGTGATGGGTCGCCGCCCCGTTGTGTGGTCTTGCGTGGGTTGTGTGCGTCCCTGTGGCGGGTGTATGTTTTTGGAAGAGGAGGTTGGAGTGTGGGGGGTGCTGCGTATGGACTAAAAAGGAAGAGGGGTGTCAAAGGCTAATTTCCAGAGCCACTCTCGGGTGCCATCTCTCATCACGCGGCGGCGTGCACGGCGAGCGGCTTGCGCGTTGTCATGGATACTGAAGCATGGTACCCCAGAGAAGGCGAGCAGGGATGAATAGCTGCCCTCCGTATAGGATTCCTGTCAGCCGGTCTCTGATAGATGGCATTGATGGGCCATTTGTCATACTGTAATTGTTCCAGCAAACACGGAATACCCACTAGTATAAACAGTGGTCTGCCGCGTCGCTAATAAAGCGGGGAAATGGGGAAGGAAGCAGTGATACAGTGCTGCCCTCAGTTAAAGAGACAATGCCTCTTTTGTTTCGGCCTGCCGTACTGATTAGACCCAGGGAGGAGGGTATAGCAAAGGTGGGGGAGGGTGGGATGGTGGTGGTGGGCAGGTCTTGGCAATGTTGGAAGGAGGGAGAGAGAGAGAGAGAGAGAGAGAGAGAGAGAGAGAGAGAGAGAGAGAAAGAGAAAGAGAGAGAAAATAAAAAAGGCAATCATATAGCAAACTGCCATCACTCTCCAGTATTGACGTGGCCAAGTGGGGGAGCAACAGCGATAGGCTTTGGAACAACAGTAGCAGCTTTGGGAGTGATTTGTTTTCTTTCCTCTTCATTTTGCCAGTGAAGTGGTCAAGGAGAGAGGCTGTCCACAAGATGTGGGGAGGGAAAAAAACACAGCTCAGGCTCTGGATATTCTCTCTCTGTCTGTCTCTAGTATACCTCGGTGCAAATCACATCAGGTACAAAGGCGTCATTTGTTTGCACGTTGGTCTCACGTCCTCGCCGGTGTTATTGGGAGTCATTCAGAAACCTAGAAAGCCTCGTCTCCCTCCGCTACCTCTGGATATCTCTACTGAGGGAACACTGATATGAATCTGGGCACCTCCACGTTTCCGTAAACGGAATAGCACAAAGTTTCTCCGGAGTAAATTTAGTGAGCTGGCAGAGTGCCAAAGCCTTTTCCGCATGGATGTTTTAAACGATCTGCTGTGTGTCATAAATGCATGATGCATATACTCTCAGCACTTAACTGGGGGCCAGCATCTGTAAGGCTGTGTGACACCTAAGAGGAGCTGGTCATGTAATAAGCCTTCATAAGCATTTATAAATGCTGTATTCATTAGGCATCGGCATCGTCTGTCATTAATTCATCTTTTGTCAACTTCGATGACTTTTTTGGGAATGTCATAGGAACGCTATGACAACTGACTAGCGTAGTGTTTATCACAGTGACATAAGGCTAATGGTGTGATATGGTTTAAAGGTGCAGTATGTGATTCTGGAGAGCAATTGTTTACATTTGAACTCAACAGCCAAAATAAACACACACCCCTTCCTTTAGTGCTCTTTTAGAAGCTCCGCCCCCAAATTCAGGCAGCATGTTCTTTTGGGTTAGCAGACGTGTTTAAATGATTTACTGTGTGTCATGAATGCATGATACAAATACTCCTAACCCTTAACTGAAGGCCAGCATCCATAAGCCTGTGTGACACCCAAATGAGCTTATCATGATAAGCCTGTGATGCCAAGGTGTCATAATAGCCATGTAAGCTGACATCAGACATAAGACTGTCATAGGCATGCTATAACAGCTACTTATAACTAGCTTATTGTTTATTACAGTGACATAAGGCTAATGTGTGATATGGTTTAAAGGTGCAGTATGTGATTCTGGAGAGCAATTGTTAACTCAACATTTGAACTCAACAGCCAAAATAAACAGACACCTTCCTTCAGTCCTCTGTTATTTTGGCGTTGTCAGTCATAAACTCAGCTTTTGTCAACTTTGATGTCATGTTGACCGTCATGGGACTTTTTTGTAATGCCATAATACGCTATGACACTGACTAGCTTTTATGTTTATGACAGTGACATAAGGCTAATGGTGTGATATAAATTAAAGGTGCAGTATGCAATTCTGGAGAGCAGTGGTTAACATTTGAACTGCTATTAGGTAATAGCTATTTACCTGCATGGGCTAATATGTATTTTCACTGTGTGTATTATATTCTCCGCCCATGCGCCTTTCACGGAGGCTTTCCAGCCATGCTTACCTGCGTCTATGGGATAACCGCTGGCTCCGTCCGATGGAGCACCATCACCCCTGACTTTGAGCTCTGTGTTCATGTGTTGTTGGATTGGTCTAGACATTTCACACTCAACTTCGTTCCCTCCCTAATAAGTCTACATCCCCTCCCACAGTTATCCCAACATTTCTAATGGTTCTCCCTGCGGGTGCTTGTTACAAGCTCATGTCTGGCCCCGTGAGACTACTGTATCACGGCTATGGATAAAAAGATACAAGGATAATAAGGATAATAAGCTCACCGGAAAAAGCTTACCTAATAGTCTGTAACACCTCCACCAGCACCAATAACAGCTGTGATTGGATTGGGCATGTACTGGACAAGTTTCTGGATGTAGCCACATCAATGTTCAGACACTCCTACATCAAAGAAGTTGGGCCAGTCAGTTGGGCCAGATTTGGTGGATCCCTTCCCTGGCGTTTGTCTGGTGGTTCCAGGTCGTTCCCCAAGATTTCCAAAAGGATCCAAATCTGAGCATTGTGCAGGCCAGTCCAGATGTGTGAATGCTCCTGAACGTTCATCATGCCCACGTCTGCAGCCCTGTGAACACAGGAACTGTGATCTTGGAATACCGGGATAGGAATGCTATGTTCCTCGGAAAGATGGTGATGAGCAAAAGGTAAAACCTGGTTCTCCAGCAGCTCAGTGTAGGCACTGTGGTTCACATTTACTGTCACCTCAACTAAAGAACCCGACTTCACATAACTAAACACCCCCACCAACATCACAGAGGGGTCTCACTTTTAGTCCGGTGGGCTTACGAACATGAAATACAGTATTGTATTGATATTACAGCCCAGTTAAGGACTAGTCTGCTTTAGACCAGAAATCATTGGCTTGGTTTCCATCCAAATGCGCGTCTGTGATTGGTGAGGAAGTTCACATCACGCAATTATACATTATACAGCGACTGGTTAGACGTCCATTTGCATATTGCAGCCTTCTGCGATATCAGCATTGTGAAGGTCAATATCCAGCGGAGAGCAGCCCTGGCTTCTGTAACACGTATACTGTGCACAGACAACTGTACACCAGACGTAGTTTGCAATGCAGAAATTGTAGGGATACATATTGATTTGTTCTTGGATATAGTTTTGAGCGAGGAGATCCTTGGGGCAAAGCGCCTGTCTTACCTGCTCAGGTTTGTAGGCCAGAAGGTGGTTATGGCCATTAAATATGAATTTAGCTGTATGTGAATATTTGAGGCAATTCTGTTAAAACACAATGCGAGACAGTTCAGACGTGATCTCTCAGGCTCAAGGTTCGGCAGGACGGACAATATCAGGTATTACCTGGACGTAGTGCTGTCAGCAGCC
Source organism: Semaprochilodus insignis (assembly GCA_034552555.1). Classification (NCBI taxonomy): domain Eukaryota; kingdom Metazoa; phylum Chordata; class Actinopteri; order Characiformes; family Prochilodontidae; genus Semaprochilodus; species Semaprochilodus insignis. The sequence continues at coordinate 8,165 of JAVGWN010002597.1, forward strand.
GGTCACTGCCTCTGCTTTAATACTGGACTTAACGTTGGCCACTTCCCCTGTCTGTCTGTCTCTCTGTCTCAGTGCCTTTGTATCCCAGTTATTCTCTCTTGTGGCACGCTGAGAGTGCTGAGAGAATGGTGTGTGTGTGTGTGTGTGTGTGTGTGTGTGTGTATGTTGGCACCTTGTGTCCCATAACCCCTGTTTCCGAGAGAAGTGTGGAAGTGTGTGTGTGTGTGTGTGTGTGCATGTGTGTTATGGGCTGGCAGCTGCTGTAGTGCAACCTCTTGCATCTGTCCTGACACAGCGCGGCCCTGGAGCACTTTGCCGTGACCCCTCCTCTCACCTCCTCTCTGATGGACAGATTAAAGCACCATTAAGTGTAATTACTATTTCAGGAGAGGAGTCAAGAGAAACTCACATTGTCAGAAATTATTCTAAATTGCTCAAACGCACCCCGTATTCTCTCCCCCCGCCTCCCCACCTCCCCCTCCCCCGCACACATACATTTAAATTTTACCCTTTTTGACTTCTAGCACTTCGGCTACACACCGAGCACGCTTGTTTGCTTTCCAGAGACTTCAGGTGCTGAATGAAGTTTGGCAAAGGAGACGTGTGGTGTGGGGACAGTCCCTGTGTAATACCGGTCCATGTGAACTGCGTCCTTATGTGAATCTGTGAAACTGTGTGTGTGTGTGTGTGTGTGGGTGTGGGTGTGTGTGTCTAAGTGTGTTTGTTACTGGCTTCTTTGCTTTATTGGTCTGTTACATAGAGGCACAATCATAGACTGTAGTGCATGGACAGTTAAACCCCAACACTGTTCTACGTTGGTCAGTTTCTGAGCGCAGGGTTAATGTTGAGTGGATGTTATTTGGGTGGTGGAGACCTTTCTCAGCACAGCAGTGACACTGACATGGTGGTGTGTCTGTATGTGATGCTGGTCAGTGGGGAATCCTAAAGACCTTTTAGGCCCTCAGAGAAGGAGTTCTGTGCTAATAATAATAATAATAATAATAATAATGATAATATTGACATCAATAATAATAATAATAATAATAATGTTGACAACCATCATAATAATAATAATAATAATAATAATAATAATAGTAATAATAACAATAGTAATAATAATAATAATAACAACAGTAATAATAATAATAATAATAATAATAGTAATAATAACAATAGTAATNATAACAACAACAATAATAATAATAATAATAATAGTAATAAACATGTGCTTTTTAGGAGTGCAAGAAAATATTGTAAAAATATATTGCGATATGTTTTGCGTTACAGTATCAATTCTCTCACACAGTATAGATTTTTTGTACTGTTAAAGATTTGTGGCAGATGAAGGTTTATTCTGTGTTGTGTTTAAACCCCAGGTGGCCAGACAGCAGCTTCAACTCCAACACACAGAAACAGCATAAGGGTGCACTGCTAATGTAAGCATTAGCATACCTATGCATATAATGGAGCATTTTTATGTATGTAATGGAGCTAGTTATGTATCAGATGTGCTTCTTGTATTTTAGTAACACTCTAATTTGTTTTTACAAGTTCTGGTTGGTCACAGGGTTAAATTCAACAAAGTTCAATGGAAAATTCGTATTTCTGTGAGTTATCTAAATTGAGGAAGCCACGCAAGCTATCCCATTGGTTAGGAATTCAGGAGCCTGCAGGAAGGCCTAATGACCGCTAACGTAACTGTTGGTATAGTCTCTTTACAGTAGGATTAGTGTTGTGCGTATAAAGGTCATCCTAGAAGTGAGAAGTTCTAGATAAGGCAGTGACGGCGAGTATGAGTGCTAGCCTGACCAGTGCGCTTCAGCAGCTCTGTACAGAGTCACTGTAAATCTGCTACAGGGTAAAAGATGTGCTGATATGTGGTTATGAGCTTCAAGTAACGTATGGCGTGTGTCCATGTTTAATCTATAACAGAGGTCGGCAACCCAAATCCTAAGAAGATCCATTTTGTCCTATTCCTGCTAAAATCAAACCAGCTCGGGAGCCACCATATTTGTAGTCTGTTTTATTGGTGTAACGTTTTAATTTAGCTGTATGTGTCTCTGTATGTGCTAATCTCCTAGTATAGGCAGAAAAACAGACTTACTTTGCTCTGCTTTGAGCTTCAGCTGAGCTTTAGCTGCTTTTCCCGCATCTCCGGCAGGATACTTTTCCACAGAAGTGGAATTTCTTTGGGAAATATTTTTCAATATTTGATTTTTGGTGATTGACAGTATTGGTAAAGCAGCTGGAGTGCATATACTGTAAATACACGTGTTTGTCCATTTGTCTCTAAATTCTCCATGTTGGATCTTTTTCTTTAAGGTCTTTGTCTGCGTTACTGTGTGACCAGTAGTCTGCGTGCCAGTCCTCAGGGTTAAAGGTCAGTGAATTAGCAGTTATACGTTGTTTAAGACTGTTTATTGCCACAGCTGTGTTAGACCTGCATGTTAGAACGCTCAGACAAGCTTTATTTCATTGCAAGCAGATTATTTTATTTCTACTTGAGAATTGGATTCTGCCATACAGCCATAAGGGGGCAGTAATAGAGTCACATGTTGCTGAGCCCTGATCTAGAACACCCCAAATTCGTTCGTCAGTCACAGTTAGTGTAGCTAGAGCTCCATACTACTAGAGTTCTATAGGGGTGCTAGCGGAAGAGCATGTTGATGTGATTTTATCCTTGTTTTTTACTTGTGTGGCACGAGCCAAAGGCCCGGTCACGGTTTACGGGACTGGCACTGTGGTATTTTGTATACTTCAGTAGCTGTACTTGGTCCAGAGTGGTCCACACTCTGTAGAATGATCTTATATGTA
>JAVGWN010002598.1:0-10977 GCA_034552555.1 Semaprochilodus insignis
GGTTCCTGAAAACCCAAGACGCGAGGACCACACAGTGGGCTGGGAATGGCCAGCAGGAGAGCAGGATAAGCAGTAACAGACATGTTGTATGCAGGTGCTGAAGAAGGGAAGAAGTACGTGGAGAAGACTGTGACCAAGCACACTGAAATAGTAGAATCAATAAAGGAACTGTCCAGTGGACTCCTAGACCTCGAGGCCAAACTACAGGTCAGTAACCATCGTGTTCAGTCATACACTAAAATCAAACTTCATTGGGTTCTTTGGAGCGATGCCTTAGAACGACCATTTTTGGCTCCCTCAATACCTTTTTAGTACAGGGTTCTTCAAAGCAGCGTTGCTCGTCCCTGGTCCTGGAAGGACCCTGCCCTGGACATTTTACTGCACACTGCAGCTCTGAAAAGGCCTGTTAATGAGCTGATGAGTTAAATCAAGTGTGTTGGGAGCAGCACTACAATGTGCAGAGCAGGGTGCCATTGAGAAACAGGGTGAGGGTGCCAGGGTTGAGAAACACTGATCTAAAGAACTCTGTGTCTATGATGATGTGTGCAGATGCAAAGAACATCAGTGTTGTATAAAGGTTATGTACTACTTAAAGGTATTTCCTAGAACCTTTACATAACGTTGAGGTTCTTTAATAACCTCTATTGGTGAATAAGCTGTATGAATGTGAATGTGAGCCTCCATGTAATCTGAAGGTTCTAGGAAAATGTTGTAATAGCTCTATAACCTTTACGTTCTTTATGGAGGTTCTTTAACACATTTAAAAGGTTCTTCATACTCACATTCATACATTGAGAGTTTCTTTAGGGAACCAGAGAAGAACTTCAGTGGTTCTTCTGTGCCATCACTTCAGTAAGCCCTTATGGCGCCTTTGGTTTTAAGAGCATACCACTCAGACGTTTTGAATTACCATTCGATAAATTTGGAATATACAGTGTATATAATCTCACTGGACAAGAAATGAGTCTGCCTAATAGCCTGTAATACCTCCACCAGCACCAGTAACAGCTGGGATTGGATTTGCCATGTACTGGACAAGTTTCTGGATGTAGGCCACATCAATGTTCAGACACTCTTACATCAAAGAATTGGTCAGTTGGGCCAGATTTGGTGGATGCCTTCCTGGCACAATTCCAGGGAGAATTCCCTGTAGACTGGGATTTTAGCCACTGCTGGTAGACCCATATGACCGTACGCTTCCATACACCTGCAGATTCAGCTACTTCCTTCACACTATGGTCTTTGACACACCCAAATGCACTCACTCCTTTTAGCCAATCATTAACATCCGCTTTGGAGCCATTTACCACACATGGAACGAGACATTCACTGCACTGTAGCACCTCTTCCCAATCTATGGGTCCCGTCACTCACACCCCGCAGGGATTCATAGCCTTATCATCCTCGTGCAGCACCATCTGCAGGAGCCTGAAGTTACTACCATTTAAAACACACTAGGTGACTCATTGTTTGTCCAGAATTGGCACTGTTATTCAGCTATCAACGAAGGGACTTTTAAATGATGGTATTTTATATTTTACTCAGCACAAAACCTAAATCTAAAACTATCCTCCCCGATGTATTTCTCCAGGCCGAGTCTTTGAAACAGAAACCTACAGAGGAAAACAAGCCATATGACACCATTGAAACCGTAAGCATTAATAATATCACCCTATTTTCCCTTTCAGATATGATCTAACTTATGTTATGAATTCATTGTTGGTGTGATTTGAACAGCCTGAGGCCAAGGAGACGGGTCACACTCCTGAGATTACTGGACCTGACGGCACCAAAGAGGAACCGGTCACCAAGAAACCAGAGAGCAAGAAGCCTCAGCTGCCCAAATCACGAAGCCAAGAGTTACCGGATAAGCAGCAGTCGGAGCAGCAGAAAGTACTCTCTGAGACCCGCAGTTATATGCAGGAGGCGTACTCAAAGATCAGCACGAAGCAGACCACCACCAGCAAGTCCACGGTGGAAAGGAAGGAGCAGACACACACCTCCTTCTCTCACACGCACACCTTCAGCGTGTCCAGCTCGCCCGTGGAGAAGGACAGGAAAATCTACAGCCTCCAGCAGGCCAAGGGGCCATCTCAGGACACTCCTCCGCCTCAGTGGCCCCTGTTTTCAGCCATCCACAGAGAAGATAAGCAGGCCTCAGCCCTCGGGACCCACCACGACAAGATCCAGGTTATCACCCTAGTTAACCCTCCTTGGTATATACACACACACACACACACACACCGATCAGCAGTACCATTGAAACCACCTCAGTGTATCTACACTCACTATCCATTATATCAGCTCCACTGACCATATAGGAGACACAGACTGTAGTCCATCAGTTTCTCTGTATACTTCATTACCCTGTTCTTCAATGGTCAGGACCCCCACAGGACCACCACAGAGCAGGTATTATGTGGGTGGTGGATCATTCTCAGCACTGCAGTGACACTGACGTGGTGGTGGTGTGTTAGTGTGTGTTGTNNNACTGCTGGACTGAGAATCGTCCACCAACCAAAACTATCCAGCCAACAGCGTCCTGTGGGCAGCGTCCTGTGACCACTGATGAAGGACTAGAGGATGACCAACACTGCACTGTGCAGCAGCAGATGAGCTATCATCTCTGACTGTACCTCTACAAGGTGGAGCAGTAAGGTAGGAGTGTCTAATAGAGTGGATAGTGAGTGGACACAGTGTTTAAACACTCCAGCAGCACTGCTGTGTCTGATCCACTCACACCAGGACAACACACACTAACACACCACCACCACGTCAGTGTCACTGCAGTGCTGAGAATGATCCACCACCCACATAATACCTGCTCTGTGGTGGTCCTGTGGGGGTCCTGACCATTGAAGAACAGGGTAATACAGTATACAGAGAAACAGATGGACTACAGAGTGCTCCTATGTGGTCAGTGGAGCTGATAAGATGGACAGTGAGTGTAGATACAAGGAGGTGGTTTTAATGTTATGGCTTTTATATATGTGTATATATATAATGCATCACTTACTTCATTAACTAAAGCACATCAGTGAATGAGCGTAATGTGTAACAGCACCTGTTTTAAACTGGAGCATGTCTGTAATGTGAGTTTGTGCTTGTGTTTATAGACTGAAGCCCCTCACCCAGCAGAAGAAGACCTCTTCTCCCAGAGCATGCCAGACCCAGGCGTGCCGCTGGACGGAGACTTCCAGCACGACCACCTGACTGAGGAATCATTCTCCAATGACGAATACGAGTGCACATCCCCCGACGACATCTCTCTGCCTCCTCTGTCCGAAACTCCTGAGTCCAACATGGTCCTGTCTGAGAATGACCTGGACCTGGATGGCTTCTGCATGAGCTCCCACAGCACACACCTCAACCAGTTTAGCCAACACGGGGCATCCAGCCAAACAGAGAGTTACCCGTCCCCTACCGCAGGCCTGGTCGGCCGCTTCAGAGCAGAGTCTTCCTCGTTTGTCCACAGTCCGCTGAGCGTTCCCACACCGACCATCGTCTCCAGCACCATCTCCAGCATCCTAAAGAGCGGCAAACCGGGGAACCTCACAGAGTGCCACCAAACTGTTTACTCGGTGCATGAGAGCCGGACTGAGACGCAGGAGTGTGTGCATGAACCCGCCCCGGCTCGAAACGCCCATGCTCGGGCCAGTAACACGCATGCTCCCCCTAAACCCCCCTTAACCTCAGAGCAGGAGCCCGAGCTGTGCGGGCCCACGGCCGTCCGGGAGGAAATCAGGCGTGTGAGTGGCGCCAGGGCCGTGGGGAACCTAGCAACAGTGCACGGTCCTAACTTCTCCAAACACTTGTCTAATGCCACCGTAATGGAGGGCTCTCCGGTGACCCTGGAGGTGGAAGTCACTGGATTCCCTGAACCTGCTTTGACCTGGTGGGTAGCCTATAACAAGCTCAACCCCTAGAACCCTAGACTTCCATAGACTGTCGTTTGATAGGTACTTAATAGTAGAAAAGTTATTTTTGCAACAATTTGAGGGTGAATCTCACTTTTTATTACTATTATTATTATTATTATTATTATTATTAATTGCCTTTATTATTATTTCATTCTGTTTTGCATAATTCAGTTGTTGAAATATGAACAAAGTCATTCAGAGTGGTCTGATTTGAATTTATTTATTGCAGCAAAACGACTCTAAGTGACACATTAAGTGTCTTTAGGGACTATTTCTGCCTCCCAGCTCGCTGCATGTCCCTCTCTGACTCACTCACTCCCTCCCTCATTTCTGAACCGCTTAATCCTTCTGGGTCACGGGATGTGCTGGAGCCTACCCCAGCGTTCAGTGGGCGGAGGGCAGGAAACAGCCTGGACAGGTCACCAGACACACTTGCACACAAACACACTTAGGGGCAATTTAGCATCTCCAGCTCACCTGACTGCATGTCTTTGGGAGGAAACCGGAGCCCCCGGAGGAGGAAACCCACACAGACACCGAGAGAACATGCAAACACCACACAGAAACAACCCCGGCTGGCCCAGCTGGGAATCAAACCCAGAGCCATCCTGCTGTGGGGCTACAGCGCTACCCACTGTGCCACCCTGTACGTACCTTTCTGCCATGAATGCACTTGAAATAATGCATTTTAGACCAAAACTTTGTCTCATCCATCAGCCAAAATATTCATACCCATTTTGTGGAATGACTTTCATGTATGACGTTATATGAGGAACTATCAGATTCCTATCACCACCACTGTGAACAATTCTGACCTCTCTAGAATTTTAGCATTTCACGTCAAACCACCCTGAATGACTCTGTTTACATCTTAATGGTTTAATTATGCGGAAATGGTTTGAATGATCAGTGGCGTTCCCCTTTAAGTGGTCCATTATTTATACTTTGATAGTGATTGTAACTGCAGATGCTACTCGTTTATAGTATGATTGGGATTGCGGGGCTTTTGAAGTCATAAGCTCCATATGCAATAGTTCTCCATTTCCCAAATGGATAAACACCTCTGGCAGATTCACTGCAGGGGAAACATTCACAATGACATTTTTGCTGATTGTTGACTTGCATGAGAGTTATTAATATTGAGGAGATGTAATCTACAGCCTTGGGGTGGACAATATGACTGAAAGTAACATCACAAGCTTTGGATCTCATTGTTTAGCTTTAGCTCTAACCTGCTTATCTTTCTGGGTCACGGTGGTGCTGGAGCCTGTCCCGCCACTCATTGGGCAGAAGGCAGGAGGCACCCTGGACAGGCCGAATGTCCATCACAGGGCTGACACACAGACATGTTCACACCTAGGGGATCTAGCATCTCCAGTTCACCTTACTGCATGTCTTTGGGCTGGAGGAGAAACCGGAACACCCGGAGGAGGAAACCCACACAGACACTGGGAGAACATACAAGCTCGTAAAAACATACATGTTAACTAAAATGCTTTTTAAGTGATGATAATATTCACATTACACGCGCCAAGAGCCAGTTTCCATTGCCGGGGTCCATCCCGACAAGCCCGCCATCCCTCACTGCCTATAAGGTACTGCACCGGTCCCCCATGCTGGACCGTGTGGTTTGTGGACCCACATGGTACCCCCACGTTACCTTATCAGGCTGGGCCTGGCCGTGTTATGTGAGCTTCCCGACCAACAGGGGCTCGCCGAGGAACACTACCCCCAGGCCTGGCTCCATGGGCAACTCCTGGTAACCCTCTCCCGCGCAGGGTGCACGATATTCTGTGCCCTCTGTGGAGGAGTTAAAGCATCTCTGGATCTTGTTCACGAGTGATGGGAGGAGGGATCGTGAGATCGGCCGCAGGCAGCAGCAGAAATGCGGTCACTGTACCGGACTGTAGTGGTGAAGAGGGAGCTGAGCAGTGAGGCAAAGCTCTCTGTTCACTGGTCGGTCTACATCCCCAGCCTCACCTGTGGTCATGAGCTTTGAATAATGACCGAATGAATGAGATGGCAAATACAAACAGCAGAAATTAACTTTCCTTGCAGGGTGATGAGCCGCACTGTGCTTGATAGGGTGAGGAGCTCAGTCATACAGGAGGAGAATAAAGTAAAGCCGTAACTCCTCCACATTGCAAGGAGCCAGTTGAGGTGGTTCTGATTCGGATGCCCCCTGGGCGACTCTAGTTGGAGGTTTAGAATATGGCGAGGCCAATCATTCCCTGAGTAAAGAGTTTTAGGGCCATTTTTTGCCGTTTGCACACAGAGGAATTTGTCTTCCACATTTAACCCATCCGTGAAGTGAAACACCCACATACACACACTAGTGAACACACACACTAGGGGGCAGTGAGCACACTTGCCCAGAGCGGTGGGCAGCCCTAATCATGGCGCCTGGGGAGCATTTGGGGGTTAGGTGCCTTGCTCAAGGGCACTTCAGTCGTTACTGTCGGTTTAGGGAATCGAACCAGCGACCCTCTGGTCACAAGGCTGGTTCCCTAACCTTCAGCCAAGACTGCCCCGTTTACCAGGCAGCCAAGTCTACCAGGCACGGCCAACTGGGACGAGACCCAGAGGTCGTCCCAGGACCCACTAGAGGGTCTATATCTCCAAGCTGGCCTGGGAATGACTGGGGATCCCCCAGAACGAGCTGGAGGAAGTTGCGGGGGACAGCGACGCCTGGGCTTCTCTGCTTTCCCTTCTGCAACCGTGATCCTTGCTGGATTAAGCGGTAGAAGAAGATGAAGATGCTCAGAAAAGCACTATGTGATGGAACTGATCCAAACACTGTTTTAAACCCTGTCATATTGCCCACCCCTACTTCAGTCTTATTAATAGCTCTGAATATGTTTGTGATCATTACTATACTTTTTATGCTCCACTCTTTTATTCTGGTTGTACTAACACCCCATTTCCCCTTATTTCCCTCAGTCTGAGCACTAACGTCACCATTTAGCTGTTTGTCTAACTTCACGTTTCACTCCTTTACTGACAGCACACATTAATCTTTGTTTGCCGCTGTGCTGCGATTGTGTGATGTGATGATTCACTCTGTGCCTCAGGTTCAAGAACGGACAGAAAGTGACCAGTGACGAGCGCGTGTCACTGTCCCATAAAGAAGGCAAGCATGCGCTGTTCATTGAGCGAGCTGAGGAGCGAGACTCGGGTCAGTATGTGGTTAGCGCCTCGAACTCGGCCGGCACGGTCTCCTCCAGCTCCGTGCTGCACGTCAAAGGTAACAGCTGCCATGACCTTGACGCACTCAAACTGGACTGGCAAACCTGCTTTGGCACCCTCTGTGTCCTCCTGTGGCTCCTTTACCTGCTGGTGTTATAACCCACACGGACCCTAAAAAATACCACAGACCCTGTTTCTCTGCTTTCCTTCCCCCCCCCCTCTTCACCTCATGCCTGACTCCAGTGTGGCACTGAACTGACTCTGGACGAGTATTTGACAGGGTGAAACCACTGATTCACCAACGCTGGTAATAAAACTGCACTGCCGTTCAAACGTTTTCAACAGTTTGGAGGCAGATACATGTGTGAAATGATGCTAGTGATTGCGCAACTGCTTAACAAGATTATATAGGATCATCCCAACGGAACCTGAAGCAAGACAGGTTACTCTGCAGGAGTATCAAAAAGGTTTTGCACGTTCAGAATTTTTTAGTTTAGCTCATTCTTTATATTGTACTTTGTATTGAATTGCACACTCATCGTCAAAAATACAGCTGCACACATAGCTGCACCCAGAAGGAATCGACCAACAGGAATGAAACTTGGTGGGTAGGTAAGCAAGGACGGGCCTTATCGCTGTACCTGACTGACCCAACTGCCACGATTGCAGATTGCAGACATCCAGCGAGCAGTGTTGCCCTACCATTGGCAGACGGCTGCACCACGCAGGACTACATGCACGCAGACCGTTACGACGACTGTCCTTAACACCACGTCACCGTCCCCAAAGACTGCAATGGTGTCGTGCCAGACTGTCATGGAGTGACTCAGAATGGCAGCAGGTCATCTTCAGTGACGAGTCCCGCTTTAGTCTTGGTGGAGACGACCAACAAATCCATGTGTGGATGCACCGTGGTCGGCGCCAAGATGAACGGTTTGCTGTCACACGTCCAGAAGGCCTGGTGTCACTCCACCTCCACCCCTACCGCACCATCTGCAGGAACTGTGTGAGGATATTCAAGCTGCATGGGATGGATTATCACAGGACACCATTAGGAACCTCTACAACTCCATGCCGAGACGTCTGGCATGTTGGGTTAGCAAACATGGCGGCCCGACGCCATACTGAGAGACAGACTTCTGTATGTGTAGCTCAATAAATATTGATCATATCAGTCTAAATTTATCATCATTTATTGATCCTGGTAACCTTTATCTTCCTTCCCGACAGCACTGCAATCCCACACCTCCTTCTGGGTGCAGCTGTTCTTTTGATGATGAGTGTACAGAGCATGCAGTAACTTTTGAATCTTATACAGACCGTATTGTGCAAAAGTCAGAGACTTGAATTGAATTTCCATTCAAAACAGCCATTACGTTATTCATTGAAAGGTATATTGGACGAGATCTGAGAACATCCACAGGTGTTTCTGGCCATCCTTCCACTATGAGAAGACACCTGTACTCTATGGAGGTCTGAAAGGAGGTGTAGCTGTTCAAGAAGCTCCTCACTGAGAAAAGGACACAGACAGAAAAGAAGGACATGTGTACTGGAATACTGAAACTGGACGTCTGAAATGTGGAGGAAGGCTGCGTGGACTGAAATCTGATAAAAGTTTGGGATCACTGAGAAGAGGAAAAGCTGAACCAACTTCTAAGACTGAACTTTGAAGGTTGTGGCTCTTTGAGGAACTGAATGTGAGTCTCCTGAAAAGAATGATCGCTGTGATAAAGGTAAAGAGTGGAAGCTTCTGTGTCATTTATTATTTAATTTAGTTTTCTTAAATATTTTCAGCTTTCTGTCTGATTCTGTAAAACGAATAACTTGTACTGGATGACCATTTTGACTGAACTGGTTTAAATTAATCAGGAATAATCTCTGGCTTTTGCACAGTACTGTAACTGTCCATATTGAAGACNTCTCTGGCTTTTGCACAGTACTGTAACTGTCCATATTGAAGACAAACATGAAAGAAAAGATCAGTCATTTGTTTCTGAAATATAGGTTCAAAAGGCCTATAAAATAGATTTTTAGGTGTGAAATGATTTTGAACTCTTGAAGTAGCTATAAATATCGCATTCAGAAATTAGTCACATTTTCTGTCTATACAGAGATACTACATACAATTTCAATTTTGCAAAAATAAATTTAAAATCCACCTGAATGATTCAGTTTTACAGCCTGATTATTGCAGAATCCGACTTTTTCTACTTTATATAAAGTGCCTCATCCAATGAGTCGACCTGCTGAGAGAATGTGGTGGCACAAAACGGGTTAAATAGTAAAATATAAAGTTAATAATTTATATGTAGTTATTATTTTATTTTGGAGCCTAAAAATTGGAACTTAAAAGTCACTTGGAGCGCAGCTGTGAAACTTTGCAGGTGTGGCCGGACAGGACCGGACAGGGGACCTACTGTGGAATGACCCTGTCATTACAAATAACTAGAAGACATGTTTGAGGTGTGCACTGGGATGAGTAGAGCTGGAGATGATTTTAAAATGAGTTTATTAGTTATAATAAAGTTATACTGTTTAAATCCACCGGGCCCTTTCAGTACAGATAACCTAATATCTATAAATAATCCTATAAATAGATAACTAGTCTTTTATTGGTCCTTGTTTTTGCCGAAGGCTGTGAAACACTAAATAGAAAATCTGAGAGTCCAGAGAGTTCAGAGAATCTGAGAGTTATTATTGTATGTTAAATATGAAGATTAACAAGAAAAGTGATTCCGACCTTCTGACTGGTGGAGTTCGTCATACAGAGCTGTATTGTTTTTGTTTTTGTTTCTATTTAAATGAATGATATTCTGTATGCATTTTAATTTATAGGTTTTTTTTTCTGGATTTCAGATTAAGCATCGTATGTAACACCAAACGCACCCTGACGTCAACACATCTGAGTTATTCTTGAATATCATATGCAGTTATGAATACGATCATTTCCAGACTGTGTTTTAATAGTGTGGTCAGCCTCCTGTGTTTTACAGTGTGGTCACATTTGGTTGTTCTTATTCCAGACTGCTGATACGTGTTCTCATGCTGTAATAAAGTGTTGTATTAATGTCAAGTTCTATATCTCGCTGGTTTATGAGCCTTCATTGATTTGTCTTTATCAAATATCCTCAACTCTTTGCATGTGAAAGCACAAAAACAAAAAGTCTTAACGTTAGAAACTGTTTTATGAAGCTTTAATATTTTTTTTATTTATTTAATTAATTTTTGTTGAGCACAAAAGTTGTTTCTTCTTCGGCTATATACAATATTGAACATTACTTTGTTAATAATATCAAACCGAATACAGTCAATTCAGTGCTGAGTTTTTATGTTTGAGTTTAGTTACAATCTTTGTTTTATACAGTGAAAGTGGGGCTGTGATAGTTTCTGCTCCAGACAAGCTTACAAATGTTTGTTTAAATTGAGTTTAATATTAGATTTGAAACAATAAATACTAAATAAATACTAAACAGGTGGTGGATGAAGTACACAAACTCATGTGGTTAAGTTAAAGTAGAGATCCCCAAGGTAAAATACTCATCCAGTGTCAGTGGAAGTTCCTCCCTTTAGACCTCCACTGGAGTAACAGTACTAAAGTATTTACCTTCAAATGTACTTAAGTATGGAGAGTAACAGGAGCATGATTTATTATGGCTCTAATGTCCTATTATCATTTCTGGAACAAGACTCTTAATCAGCTCAGTGTAGGTGAAGTCTTTAATAGAAGGTCATTAATTAGTCTGACACTGACGTCTGTTCAAATCATCATCAGCACAGAACACTGAAGGAGAACAGGTTCCATTAGCTAGAACCAAGCTCTCATAACAAGCTCAAAACACAGTGAACCCTGTACCCTGATTAAGGGGCTCAC